>CAVNYN010213273.1:0-77820 GCA_963692815.1 Nyctanthes arbor-tristis
TATGATTGTTGCTCACCATCTTGGTTCTAATTTTGTTTTTTGAAATGGTTTTTGAGGTTTGTACTCATTTTTGAATCTCCCACCTCTTTGCTGTTTGTTCTTCAAGAACTTTTTGAATTGCTTGGTGAGAAGTGTCATGTTATCCTCATTATCAGTATCTTCCTCTGACTCAGAATCTTCCACCTTGCTTTTGAATGTAATCCCGGGTTTCTTCTTTTTTTCCTTTTGGACATGTTCAGCTCGTATGTTAACAAGGATCCTACAAACTCTTCAACATGCATCTCGTCCAGGTCTTTACTTTCTTCGATGACAGTGATCTTCATTTGGAATCTGTCTGGAAGAAGAGATGTCTATTAATGTATAGTCCATAAAAATAAGTCAAAGATTTAATATAAAAGTTATATTTTTTACTTTTCAATTTTCACATAGAACCTTATTACCTTTCCTTCACCATAGGTCTTCCAGGTGCCGGTTGTGGCCGTTCAAGTCTCCGAAAAGTGCCAAAATGAAGTTGTCGAACTCGAACCGTAGAAGTTGAAGGAAGAACTCGAAGAAGAAATAGCAGCAGAAGTGTTCTGTTTCTCAATTTCTCTACACTGTTGTTTGTTTGTATGTATGTAATTGGACTGGTGAGATATGTTTATTTGTTTTGGGCTTAAGAAGCTCATTTGCTTTAATTCTTTCGGGTCAGATATCAAATTATTCTATTTTTTTTTTAAACTTTGGGCCAGCCATATTACAATTTTTTTTGGGTTCTTTGATAAAAACCTCTTTTGTTGATAGGTCCGTGCATTTGTGTCTATTTCTCCCATGCAACATATGATGCAATCCACATTGTCCATCGGCGCTTTCCTTTTTTTTGGGCCAAAAAAAAAAAAAAAATTGAAATTTTACCAAGTTATTATATTGTCAGTCACCAAACATGCCCCTAATAAAGAAAGATATGTAAAATAAAATAAAATAAATAAATAAATAAAGGCCCTTAATTTGAATTGAAAAATTAGTTCAACTATTTAACAGCCCTTTAGTATTCCTCTGGTTTGATCACCAACCCCCACCTATCAATTCAACTCCCAGACATTTTAAATACACATACACTGTATATACCCACACCCAAATACAGGATTTCCCATCAATCTTATTTTTGGAAGCTAAACAATCTGATAAATTAAAATGGAGCTCCCGTCATTCTTATGCAGATTTCTCATAGCCATAGTCATTTTTTCCTGTTTCTTCACACAAAATCATGCCCAAGTTCAGCAGCAGCAGTGCATGGATCAGCTTCAGCCTTGCCTGACTTACCTAAACGGCAACCAGCGTCCGCCGGATAGCTGCTGCAATCCGCTGAGACATGTGATAAATTCAATGCCTGAATGCTTGTGCAGTTTGATAACCATCAAGGGCGCCAACCAGGCCGAGCAAGCCGGTATTAATGTTACCGATGCTCAAACGCTGCCCGGCCGTTGCGGTGAACGTATCAACCCACTCGGTTGTCTTACCGGTGAGTTTGTGACGACGTTTTTGGTAGACCGAAATGAGTATTTGTCGAATCACTTGATTTAAAAGTTTATACTATTAGATTGAGTTTTCTTTTACTTGTATAATAATATGTCTAGCTTGGCAAACTAAATAAACTTTGATAGATATGTTTCAGAGTTCCTTTGTCAACCAAATTATAACCCATTATAATTGGTTTTGATTATAAACAGCCAAACAGACCCTACATGTGATTGGTTTACAGTGGTGCAAAACATAGATCGTTTCTCTTAACGAGTAAAACTTTTTTGATTTCAGGTACGCCCGATTCACGGTCAAGAAATTCAGCTCCAAACTCGAGCAGTTCGTCATTCGGGTTATTGAGTTTTATTACAATAGCTGGTGCATCAATAGGAATTCTGGTTTTAATACCCTTGTAGCATATCTGAATACTTGTGTTTCTTTTTCTTGTTGGGGATGGCTTCTGATATATATATATATATATATACACACACACAAATATATGTAGCAATAAGTACTTGTATTCTTTTTCATTTTGATTGGATAAATATATTTGATTACATCCAAATAGTCTTGCTATCCTTGCTATTGGCAATTGCTCTCACCAACAGCGACATAAAATTTTTGAAAACACTCTCCCCCAATTAATACGAAGAAAACGAGTGGTTTGAATTGTGGTATAGTGGTTAGGATGCTTACGTTTTGGGGCGGAGGTCCCGAGCTCGAACCACATCTGTCCCACCCTGAATTTCCCTCTCCTCCCCTATATTCCCCCCTGTGTAAAGAAAAAAGGGGGGAAAAAAAGAAAAGAAAAGGAAACGCTTATCAATTAGCTCACGAAAGCAACAGCTCTTATTCAAATCAAGTAATAATTCATTGTATTTTATTTATTTATTTTTTTTTTGACAAATATATTTTGTGATATATCATGTGACACTGTTGTAACTCGATCAAATCAGTGAATGTAATACCAACAAGATCTTAGCAACTTGGGTGCTTTAATATGACAATATAAATCGATGTCAATTTCATTTTATTAAAGGATTTTTTTTTATACGAATACAACGCAAACATACGGCACTGAGACACCACACGCTATTTAACAAAATCATAGTAATTTTGTTAGACATAGAATGATATATATGCTATACGCTCACAAATCATGCAAATGATATGATCCAAGACCAAAGTAAAAGATAGTTTTTTTTTTAAATTAAATAAAAATATATAGCTACACTTATATATCATCTTTTTGGATCGTAGATATCGACGATAATGGACCTATTATTATTATCAGAATTACGAGGCAAGGAAAATTCTCTACATCTTCATTAGTATTCTTTTTTAGAAAATTGTTCATCTTCATTTTTATCGTTTTATTAAATCTTCTAGTTCAACTCTATACAGAATTTTTATCAGCTTCAAATACTTTGTCTAAATTTTGACTTCATCTTTACCATATAGTAGTTATTCTACCCGTGAGATGCACGGGAACTATACAGATTTATAAAAACTAAAAAAAATATTAGTAGGTGAAATAACATAGGGTGGAATAATGATACCATAACTTACCACAGATATATTATTATAATTTGAACATAAATTACAATACATGGGTCAAACTTCAATTTCTAGAATTCTTACTTTTATGATGCTTGATTGACATTTTTCATCCAAATTCTTACTTTTATGATGCTTCATTGCTATCCTTTCCATTTAAATGCTTTGCAAAATTTATTTTTATCTTTCCCAGATTGTGCCGGTTAGGTGGGCGACTCTGTTTTTTTTTTTAATATGTTGTTTTATTAATTTTTATATTCTTTTTTTTTAAAATTTAAATGGCAAGGTAAAAAGGTAATTTGGTCAACGATTTAACGGAATTATTGACCGGTTCCGTTATCAGGGACCCTTTGTGCTTATTTATGAAAGGTTGGGGAGTAAAAAACGTTCAGGGAACATGGCGATTCAAAGTGTAAAGATTGGTGACCCTTTGTGAATTTACCCTAAAAATAATTCTTTTATATTTCCTAAAAACATTGCTCAGCTTGAGAAATTTTTTTTCTAAGGATTATGCATAAAATAAATAATTTTGTGGCTCAGAAGGTGCCTACACGTCATCTGTGGAGCTATTGGAGATCCGCCACAAACTGGTGGATATAATGACATGGGTTGGGAAATTTGTAGATTGGTATTTTAATTTTTGCTGCATAATATATTTTATACAGATTTGTAGATCAGGTTTCTAATTATATGAGTAGGTACCAGGTTTCCATTTCAGCCGTCAAGCATTTCTAATTAAATAATCTTTGCCCAGCATTTAAATGAATACTTTGGTGAATCTTAATGCAGATATATACTCCTTGGAGAAACCACCACATAGAAAAGGTCGTAAATTGTTAGCTGAACTCAGTTTTCGGAGATCGGAAGAGCGTCGTGTAGTAACTGTTTTTACACTGAAATGAATAAAACTTTGATGAATCTTAACTCAGATATATTCTCCCTAAAGAAGCCACCACACAAGGACGTAAATTAGCTGAAATCAGTTTTCAGCTATTAATTTATTAACTACTTTGTATTGTAAGTTGTGTGTTTTAATTTGCAACGATACTTGAAGGCATGGATATGATGGGTGCAATATTCAAATTGATAGACGAAATATTGTGCATCACTAGACAAGTACTTTTTCTGCCTACTTCATATTTTGTGAAGAGAATGAGCACAAAATCTAGATTGCACTGTGTAGGCTTGTGTTTTGGGTTGTGAATGAAACTATTATTATACCAATTCGATGCATTCTCAAAATTAGACAACAATGCGCTGTTGTAGTTTAGTAGTTTCGAGCTTCAATTAAGTTGTGAATATTATTTTCTTATACTGAGTTCTTATAAACAATGTCATTTATTTTTTCAGTCTGTTTCTAATGAAATCTGGGAAACAAAGGGCAAAACCTCCCTACAAAGTCTCCCGGTCGCTCGGCTTTGTTTCACTTCTGCCTTCAAATTCGCTGATGTACAAACACTTATTTATCGTCTCCTTTTCTAATTCTTATAATTTGCCTCTCTTTGTTAAGACTATATTCAGGGGCGTAGTCAGCATGACATATTGTGAGTAGCGGGTTCTTTATATAAAAACCACAATTTCTAATAGCAGTAGCCGCTGTCGCGCAAATACAATTCCGATCTCAGTAGTCGCAGCCGCTGCAGCTAGCAACTGTCGCCAACAGTAGCGGCGGTGGCGCAGCAGTGGTGGGGAAAGATGGTGGTGCTGCATAATGGGAAAAGGGCGTGCGGTGGTTGTGGTGGGGCTCGCGGCAACGGCGGTGGTGGGGTGTTATGGTGCTAGGTGGCGGCGTTAAATTGTGGTGGTGGGAGCGGTGGGTGGTGAGGGGCGCGGCGGCGGCGGCGGGGCTTGAGTTACATCTAGGATTTTACCTATATGTATGTATGTATGTGTGTGTGTATATATATATATATATATAAAGAGAGAGAGAGATACACACATATACACATATAGAGATATTTACACACACATATATAAATAATCTAGGGTATAAATAAATAAATCAATATTAAAATTAATTATAATGATTTATTAAAATAATACAATGGTAAAATAAAACAAAATGATTTATTAAAATAAAATAATTAGTGGTATAAAAGTAATATAATGGGATATAAAAGCAAATAGTTTGACATAATAGTATAAAAATGATAGGACTAAAAAAAAGAAGTTAGAATGTTTAATGTCCTCTAGCTGGAATGTACAAAACAAAAGGGGATCATAAGTGTTTGAGTAATTGGGTCGGGTCTTGAGTTTTGGTTTCCCTAGCTAATTCTTTTACCCTTAACCCAAATCTTTTTCCCCCCTTGCCAAACAATGTAGAGAAAATTAAAGGATGTACATCCTTTTTTATTGTTATATCAATTATGCACCACTCACATAAAATAATTACTATTTTACCTTATTAGATTGCATTTATGCCACTCCATTTTTCCCTTTTTTTTCATTTTTCAGTTTTTTTTTGTATTTTCATATATAGTTTTTAATTAATTATTTATTTATCATTTATTTATCAGCCCGATAAATTAATTATGTAATGGTTTAGTCTTTAAAACAGGTTCGTTGGATTAATTAATCTGTTTTTAATGTTTAAAAGTTGATTTTAGCTAGTTTTTTTTGGGGATCCGTAATCGTGTTTGTGTTTGATTACAATTTAACATCTCCTTCTAAAGTATTGATGGTAACAATTTCAGTGGTAATTTCTGTCTTCGTCATTGTTCTTCATCGTTTTTTCCATCTAAATCACAGACATCGTATTTCCTCTCTTAGTTATGAATTGTAGTTGCTACTGATTTTCGATTCCTTGTTAATTATTTTTTGGGAGTTATCTGCTTTCTGTTGGTCGGTTTGGGTCCATTTCCGCCACAACCTCTGTAGCCGCCACCGCTGCCTTAATTGCAGCAGCCACTCTGGGGAGCGGGCGGTTCCCATGCTGCACTGCTATTTTTTCCTTTTTTATTTTATTTTATATTTTTTTGAGATGTCACAGCGGACTGAAATCCCTTCATTCTCGATTCAAAGCTTTGAACCTGTTTCGTCATTCGCACATAGTGTTTTTGCTTCTTTGTTTTTTGTCATTATAAGAGCTTTACCTTTTTCCTGGAACTTGTTACCATTATTTCATAAATTTTCTTGTTACTATACAATTTTGTGATTGTTATCATGATTACAGGGTTGTTACTATGAATATTTGTTTCTTGAGTTTTTGGAACTGACTTTTCTTTCTTCTTTTTCCTTTCTTATTATCATTTTGTTACTTTTGTTACTAGGGTATTTTCCATGTGGTAACATTGCACCGGTAGTAACATAACGTTATTACGTTGTTTTTTTTAACCATAGTATTTTCCTGATGGTAACATTGCACTATGATAGTTAACATGATTTTCATACGGGAAAAGCATTGTTAAAACTAAATTTTCCCTTGATTTTGGCAACATTATTTTTTAAATGTTACTTTTTGTTTTTGTTTTTGTTTTTTTTTGATTGAGTCCTGGCGGCAGCCGCCGCCGTTAGAATTGCTGGTGGTGGTTGAAAGTGGTGGCGGCAATAGTGAGAAGGGTAATGACTAATTATAATAATTATGATTATTCATAATAAATTAATACTTAATAAAGTTAAACTTAATAAAGAATTGAATTTTAATTAAAATTGGGTTAGGGTAGTTTTGAAATAGAAAACGGTATTTTTACAATTACTTTCAATTTAGAAGTATTTTTTAAAATACTACTACAGATGGTGATTTTTATGTAAAGAACTCGTTTTGGGTTTGTTTTCTTATTTGTGTCCAATTTGCTATAGTTATTTATCAATAGAGTTGGGTGTTCACCTGGTTGGATACTGAAAAATGGACATGCTGTTTTTTATGCTACCGTGTTTTATTCAATGAAGGAGATGACAAGGTGGAGTTTTCTTGAAAGAGTAGTGCTACTAGCCCCGCGAGTTATGCCCGAGATATCGCGATAAATTGGCTAACTCAAAAAAAAAAAAAAAAAAAAAGAAAAATCGAAACAATAAATCAGAGGCGGGTCTTCTTCTCTCCCCCGCCCAAAATCCAAACCTCACAATCAACTTCATACGTTAGCAGCCCTCCTCCCCCCATTTGTGCAGGTCGCCGGCGACGAAATCCACCCACCAAAGTCGCCGGCGAGGACGGCCTCCAACGGTGGCGATTTCACAGGCGATCTTCTTGCCTTTCTAGAGCCACAGTCTACTCTCGGTGACGAGTTCAAAGCGGGAGGTCAGTCGTTTGTTGCTAATACAACCCGGTGAAGCATGGAATCAGGTAAAATAAGGTCCTTTTGTTCGTTGAATTGATTAATGGAAATTTTTGCTTGGAATTTTTTGGGGTTCTCTTACTTATATGTGTTCAATTAGATGCTGGGGTAGGCTATATATTGTCTTACAAGCTGAATTGTTGGATTAACAGCTCAAATTTTGATTCCAAAGTTCCAACTTGGCTTGCACACTGACTGCTTGATGAAATGCCTGAATGAGCTTTTCTTGTTTCAATTGCCTTCAATCTTTGTGGTTGTATCATCAAGCATTTATGAGGCATGTGTATATTTGGTAGTCAATTAGGAGTTGTGCATATTGAAGAATATTCATGAATCTACCTTAACTATATTAGGGGCTTTTTTCAAAGTGTAGGCAGCCACTGCCCTTCATGTTCGGCCCCAGATCGTCTAGCATAAATGAGTTCCGATTGCCCTGAAATTTTGTGAGAAGCCAGACATGTATGTTAACTTTCAACCCACAAAAGGTAACTCGGTAAAAGTTTATTTGCATGCATGTGATTCATAATTGAAGTTGGCTGCACAGTAGCCACTACCCCTCATGTTCGGCCCCACATCTTCTAGCTTAAATGAGCTCCGATTGCCCTTAAATTTTGTGTGAAGGTAGACATATATGTTCACTTTCAACCCCAAAAGATAGCTTAGTAAAAGTTCTTTTGCGTGCATGTGATTCCTCATTGAATTTGGGGCTGCACAGTAGTATCTTTTGTGATTTATTAACTTTGACTTAATTGCTTTGTTCAGTCTCAATCATGTGGTTCTGCGTTGCTTTTTTTTTTTTTTTTGGGAGAAAGGAATGCCATGGTTTAAACTATTTAGTTTGTTGCTATTATGAAGAAGTTCATTTGTACTCGAGCTCTTTGCTTAATACATTTTCTTTTCTCTGAATAATATTGTTAATTCTTGTGAAGTTTTGATACCATTATGATTTCGTTTTGATTGGTCTGCCCATATATCTAATTTCATTTTGATTGGTATGTCAAAAATTTTAGTTGTTGAAAGAAAGTAGTTGTATGGAACTATTTGTGTGCAGTAGCAAAGGCTCTTTTTCATTTTTAATTTTTTTGTGATTATTCTGCCATTACTTGCAGAATTCTCTCTCTTTTATTTTATTATATTTTTGTTGTTTTCCTGTAGATATGCAAGATGTGAATAGTGATGGTCAAGAGGCAACGATAAATGACACTGAGCCGAATGGGAATAGCTTGCCTGAAAATGAGACAGAGACTGCGCATGAAGACACTGGAGAGTTGCACGGCGAACCGACATTGATTTGCAACCACAAAGTGTCATGTGCTTTGTAGAAGCAATAACTATATGTTGCAATCATGATGTATTATCTTTAAGTTGTAATGTATTAGTTTGATTGTTGTGTAACTTTATGTAAACATCGTCCTAGAAGTGGGTTTGCTTTCTATTGCTAAAAGATTTCTCGCTCTCTAGGTATTTTAAATAAGCTTGACTTAATTACCGGTCATTGAGATTTATTGTTATTTGGGCATTTTGCAGTCATTACTGGTTGGTTAAGAATTTAGCGAACATTACATGTTGGATTAAGTCCAACTTCTAGGGAAGGTTTTGTCGAAATTTTTACAGCATTGAGTTAGATCATATTGTAATAATTGAAAACATGCTAAAAGTTGGATTTAATGGTTTTTAAAAGTTGGATAAGTATTTAATGGTCTTTACAGGTTGGGTTAGCTCCAAGTTACAGGGGAGGTTATGTGGAAAGTTTTGGAGGAATTTAACTCAACACAAACTTTTTCCCGAAATAAATCGAGTTCTTCGTAGTTTATGTGTTGAATTAACTCCTCTTTTAATTTGTAACATGTCAAATATTGCTAGAAAAACGGTGGCCAAAAAATGCCTTCGCATTGCAAGAGTGCATATCAAATACTAACATTAGCAACCAAAATAAAAGTACAAACACATTACCAACACTAAAAATTGACAACCATGTGAAAACATTCAAACAAACTTGAAATTAAATTAAGGCTACATCAATGTTCAGAGAGTCCGGAAAATAGCAAAGGCCTACATCAATGTTCACAATGACAAGTTTAAAATACATGGCTAAGTACTAATCAATTCATAAATGTTTGTAGAAAACACAACACTCGCATAAACTCCTGCAATTTTGTTAACATATCTCCGTCTCCTAGCTTGTTTTTCCTGTATGGAATCGTCATCTTCAACTTAATCTCGCTGCCCTCGCCATATATGGTTATAAGCCATCACCGTATGCCTATGTTGCACTTTGGGCAACTATTCTTGTTGGGGTAGTCGCGCAAGAAATGATTCACACTTCAACAGCTAGGCAAATATTGTAGTTCATCAACATTTTCCCTTCTACAATTATAGGACAATAAATCTTTTGATTAGCACAATATTATAACATGCTCAAGTGAAGTCATGTCATGCTTCTATATTCTACACAAATTTAACCAACAACAATTTAACCAACAACATGCCCCATGTAAATTTACTGATTCAAATTCATTCTGTTCAAACAACATATGCATCATGAATTAACTATGTCTATCCAAGGTAAGTCTTAAATTTAAACGGGGTGAAATACGCATAATCATTGCATTGATTCAGATAGGCATTTCATCAAGCATTGTCTATGAATACATATCCCACATTAACTCTTTCTTTTGGTTCCTTCCATCTCCACTTAAATTCCTAAACATCCACAATCACATTTTGTAAACTTCGTACATAATTTTCAATAATATCAAGAGGATTATTACCCAAAATAAACTTAAAAGGATGATTCCTAAGGTTACATCACACCAAAAAAGATAGAATAAACAATAAAAGAATAGGATCATTTATTATCCTAATATTCTCTACTGTTGTGGAATACTTTCTAAAATATTGCTATTAAGTCTAACAATCAAAATTGCATTATAAGTTCAGAAGGAATATTAAAAATCATGATAGAGGATATAACCTGATTTGGAAACGGACATTCTAATGACAGCGTTTGTTCGGCCTGCCTTCTTGTTTCTTCGTCCGTTAACCCATGCCTGACCCTTTCCCATTCCAGTAAAGTCTATTGCAACCGGTCTACTTCCAGCTGGGGCGTCAAAAGTCGTCTGAATCAATAGAGAAGATAAGACTTTATTCTCATTATTACTGTTAAATAGGCAAATAAAATTCAGTGCAGACTGTAAACAGAATGAGGAATGATCAGATTTACCTTGTACCAAATTAAAGGTTGATTAGTGGGCATTCTTGGCTGTGATGCCCAAAAAAAGTGAGAAAAATGAGAAATTTCAAAATGATGAAATTTCAAAATTAGTGGGCATACTTGGCTGTAATTCTTCCCCTCTCGGATCAATCTGCATTGAAATTTCAAAATGAGAAAAACGAAAGATGGAAAATAGAGCATCAGTGGGAGTAAATTTTCCCATGGCAAATGCATTTTCACAAAAGAAAAATTGAACATCGAATACTATCATAGAACATAGGAAAAGGGCAAAATCTGAGGAAAATAATTGATTTCAAGAAAGGAAGGACGATGGCTTCTAATCGAATTAAAAGTTCTTCACTAACCTACCACGAAGAACCCTTGTTCTTTTCTCACGCCAGCAAGACCACCATGACCGCCGCTTCCACCGTCCGCCATCGCCCTTTCTGTCCGTCTTCGATTATTTCGCTCGCCATCGCTCTTGTCCCTTCTCCCAGAGATGGCTCAGAGATGGAAATAAGGGGATGAGGGTTGGTGAAAAAAGAATGTAATTTCCAACATAAATAAAGGCATTTTGGTCATTCTGTGCGTTCGGGTAACTCCCGGGCACACGAGATGCGGGACAAGTATTTTTCTTCTTGAAATGTCCTTACACCCCCGCCCCCAAACAAACAAAGATCAGAAATATACAATCTTTTCTTCCTCTTTTTTTTTTTTTTTTTTTTTCTTTTTTGATGTATCATTTTTTTTTTAAATTTTAAATCAAGAAACAACTTATGCATGCTGAATGAAAACTTTAGAGAGTTTGCGCCAATTTTGATGTACATTTTATTGGCATAGTCAATAAAATCCAACCGTGGCTGTATAATTCTTAAATTAATTTTTTATGATTGCAAACAATAGTTAGAACAATTGCTCTTATCAAACAAACTTTTATAACTCTTGATAAACTATGTTATGCTATTACTGTCTTCCTCTATTGAAAGTGAAGGACGAATATTTGGTTGTTTTGATATGGACCCAAGATGTCTGTACCTGTAGTTGCGTTAAACTTGGATTGATAAAGATTACATGTGCTCAAAGTTTCCCATTATGTGGAAAATCATAGCAGTCTTGAAGTTGAATTACGTAATAGTAAAATGTAGGACATAGATGTATTCTTTATTGCCAATTCAAACTTTGACGGATATTTCTTTGGTCTTAATGTAGCTTGCACATAGCCAGGTGTCAAATTCTGTAATTGATAGCCATGATGCTGGTTTCCATAGCCGTCAAATTTTGATCCCGGTTAGTTTGGTTCAATGCACATAATTGTCCATGAAATCGTTTTATATGCTTCTCCTCATTTGTACATGAAAGCACTTACATGTGCTCGTTATTCATATCAAGCCACTCGAATAAAATATCCTCTTTTAATCCCTTTTAAATTTACATATATAATGTGAGTTTGAAAACTTCATTTTACATGCACGTGCTTGTGGCTCCAATTAAAATGCAAAATAGTGAATCAATTATATCATGCTTGCCAACACACATTAAGTCCATGCACATAGAAACTACATTTTATGCATGAAATTACTTTAGAACTTTACCCGTGCAACACACGGATGGAAATCTAGTAGTCAAGAAACGTAACATTGAATTAAAAAAGTCTTTATCTCAATCATTGTAATCTTATTCTTCTAAGTATCTGTTATTGTTCAACTTCTATCATTCTGCTAGCTTAATCAACGTTTTGAATACAAATCCCGAGCTAATAAAAAAAGATAAATGGGGAAATATATATATATATATTTGTATTCCAAACAATGTATAGAAATTAATTTCTGCACACTGTTGAAGTGTAATTCTAAAACAACAAATGACATATCAAACAATGAAAAATTTGTTTATAACTACGATTGCTCCTTCGCAATTAATTTGGAGTTTGAGCCTACAAAAGGGGGGAAAATAAAAATAATACAGAGCATCTAACTAAAATCTCAATTGATTAGCTAGTTGTGGCCCTTCAAGTCTAAGATAATTGTGCATGACTCCATTGAAAGGATATCTACCTCTTGCCTGCCTCAAGTAGATTGTATTTCTTCCATTCACAAGTTTAGATCCTGGTATGTTGGTGCTCTATAACGAGTATAGTCCGTGACTTCCATGTCTTGCAATTGCATTATCCCTTCCTATCAACCTCTTGTAGAAAAAGGAGGGCGTTGTGTGTATGGATTATTGACTCGAGCCTATAACAAGACATGAATCTATTTAAATACATACATTTCATCCATATTCCCATTAAAAGAGAGAGAGAGAGAGAGAGAGAGAGAGAGAGAGAGAGAGAGAGAGAGAACGACTAGTACTATTAAACCATACTTGTATTTCGGCAAAGGTGGCTGATGCTAGTGCTATTTAGAGAGTCTAGGACTGTGTGATCAAGACATCTGATAAATCAAATGAAACTTGCCATGTTTTGCTTCATAAGTCTTTGTATTATTTGCTTCAATTGTTCTCCTACAAAATACGGAGTTGTGAAGAATCAATTTGCAAGATTATTTTTATAGAGTAATAAAAGGACCAATAAAGTTAAAGAGTTACTTATAATACTACCTATTGACATGAGCATAGAACCAATCTTTTGTGTAGTCACTAATGCCGACATTGTACATGAGATCTTGATCGATAAATCTATATATCGATCCCACAATCCATATTGTCGATGCCTGAATAACATAACAAAAATGGTTCTTAGAAAATAATTAAATAAGTTCAAGAAGATAAAGTTGCTAGTATACCAGAAAACTCACTTTATACCATCTAAAAATGCACCTCAGTAAGTGCATTACAAATATACATTAATCATTTCAGAACTCTACCGACTATAAGTTGCCGACTGTTTTTACTTATCTCAGCATGTATATCCCTTTATCTTCAATAAATATCTTTCGCTGATTAAAAAAAACTAACTTTTCTGTGGGGAGGATGGATATACTGTTATCAAACTCTGGTGCTGGATCAGGAATATAAAACCCTATAGGTTTCCAGTTAGGGATCCCGATTTTCTACAAGGTTGGTCCATTTCTAGGAGGATATACAATATCTCCAAGTCGAATTTGGCTTCCTGCACCAGAAATCATAAGTTCTTAATTAATGATCACCAATTCTTGATATACATGTAAAAAACAGTTTTCAACTTCAAATACCAAAATACAATGAGAATTGGGATTCAAACCTAGCGGGACGACAATATTAAAGTTGTAATTATAATAACCGATTATTCCGATGACCCCAGAATTCAAACTATAGCTTCCTTTTGGAATGCCTCTTATTGTGAAGTACCCATTTTCATCAGTTTGGTTCCAAAATTGATAGCCCTGATGAAAATTTCAAGAAAACAATCATCAATGCCATTATGAACATCACAGTCCTACCAAATGTTGTTATTTCAGAAAGTTTATGAAATGTTTAATTTATGGAAGTATTACCTTAGTGTCCATTTGCCAAGATCCCACATCTCCTAGTGGAGCCAATCCTACATATGCTGATTTTGCGGGCACGAGTTCTCAACTGAGATAACCGTTGCTCACTAGTAATCGACCGGTAATGGTGCCTCAATCATTGGCATGGGGAAAGTCTTCAGAACTTGGAAAATCATATGGCCATTTTTGAGTTTCTTTCTACATCTGTTCTTTAGCATCTGCCCAAAGTTTCCTTGGCTTTCCATCTGAATTTGAGTTGAGATAAATAAAAACAGGGCCAAAGAACTTTTTCCATTGTTCTCCATTTTGTAATTTAATTCCAAAATTTGGACCAACATAATGGACAGTGAAAACTGCCTACATGTGGATAATAAAAAATAGATATATATAAGTTTTCAAGAATTTATAATGAAACATCTACCATTTTATGATGAGATTGAATTAAGGGATATATACTTACAGCTAAGATCATTTTTAACCGGACCACTAGCACGGAATTCATAGATTGGTGTTATAATCCAAACTCCAACGTCTTGTTGAGTTCTAATCCACCCATGCACAAAGCTATCCTTGTTGTTGTATGAGTACTGGTACTTGTCATCAACCTGGCCATTTAGAGATGGATTGCTAGGATTTGTGAGCAAAACAGCTTCTTAATAGTCTAGAGCCCGACCTTCACCTTTAGTACTATGATCTCTGGCTATTGGCATGATCCTTTGTATGTCATCTGATACAGCCATATATTGGAATGCGCTCCAGTCAAGCTTGAAAGTAATCCTTGCTTCGTCGATGTTTACATCAGGCCATCTTTCTGAGTGTTCCATTATTGCATATGTATAGAAGCCAGAACTCCCTCGTAACATTATATATCTTATGTCGATGTTCAATGGGTATGGGCTACTAATGGAGGAATTCCACATTGCTTTGAATGAAATTTCTATCATATCTTTAGTTTTTGCCACAACAGTGAAACTCTTTCCTTCAAGCTCATAGAAAAAACTTCTACGCTCTGGTGACGTAGTCCATGCCTTGTCCCAATATCTTCTTCTGTTTTCTCGTAAGTGATAGTTGATAATATTTTGGATTCCTTTTTGTTGTATCCCAGCGATTAGACCACTAGGAGATAATAATGTGAGTCCAACAATGTCATTTTCCATCATCATATGATCTTTCCACTGGTATAAATTTGACTGGAGGATCAGTAGCAGAACAACATGCAAGAACGTCAAAAAGACCTTTGCAAGAAAACCCAAGTTGGTGTATCTTGCAATCGTGTCTTTTTGTATCAACTAATTATAGAATAATTCCAAATTGATTACCAATAAGTAAAAACTACTAAAAGAAAGAGTTTCTAAAATTTAAACCAGACTTTCCATTGAATTAAATTAAAATAAATAATATTCACAACTGCCCTTTTCAATTGTAACACCATGAAGATGATTAACGCTAAACTAGTTAAATTAATACCTAATATACAAAAGCTATACTTCTGTGTTCTCTTCTCTGTCCCCCCACCCCCAATGGATACTATACTAACTCCAATGAGTAGAGGGAGGAAAGCCCCTTAACACTACACTTTTGCTTAACTATTTTTCTTTTTTAAGGCTTTTTAGGTGAAGCTGATTCTTTTCTGTGGAATAATACTATTTATCTAGACTGAAGACCTAATTACCATTTCCTTATTGATTGATGAGTAAATTAATGCTCTCATGTATTTATGCATTTTCACTCATTCTCCAATGCAACTAGACTGGAGATTGGTCTTCAATCTAGGTAAATAGTACTACTCTTTTCTGTGTACTTGCTTTTTGGTGTATCTAGACGACCCTTCAAGGTGGATATAGTCGTATATGATTCCCCTCCAGGGGCTTGCTCCTCTTGCTTGAGTAAGAGAAATTATGTTTGTTTGGGGTATCAGAAGAAATCCAGATACACTAACACTATATAACTAGTACAAACCATGAATTCCATGACTGCCAATTGCATTGTCTTTGCCTATCAGGCCTGTTAAAAAATGAGAAGCTTCTATGCTTGGATAGTTCATCCGAACCTATGCATGAAGTTCGTATATAGTTAATTACAAGTGGAAAAAGGTATAACTTGAATGCAACTGACAAAATATATACCTATAGTTTGGCTTCATTAGTTAATGCCACTGCCAGTGCCAGTTGAAGTGTGCAATTTCCTGTATTCCTGCAATGCAAGTTTTCAACTATGAACCATAGATAAATAATATTAACAATCAAGAAGCCAAGAAAAGCTTCAGTCTCTACCTATTCCTGTATTCCTGCAATGCAAGTTTTCAACTATGAACCATAGATAAATAATATTAACAATCAAGAAGCCAAGAAAAGCTTCAGTCTCTACCTATTTACAAGAGCAAAACACCAATTTGTCTGATAATTGCTGGTGCCAATTGTATACGCTAAATCTTGTTGAGGATACAGTTCTCAGTTCTGAGTAGCGATCCCATAAACCGTACTACCTGAAACTATTTAATAGCAAGGAAAAGGATCTCCACATGCTTCTGGGATAATCGCAAAAAGAAATCAAATAAAAACAAGTATAATATTGCATGGCTGTGTTTATACATACTTTTCACCTTGATTAACGTACAGTTGGATCATGAGGGTCGGGTTTGGATCAGGAACAAAGAATTTAGCAACAGTATGGTCAGGAATTTCTATTTTCCACAAGGTAAGACAATTTCTTGGAGGTTCGTACACAATGTTGCCTACTCTAATCGTGCTTCGTGCACATTATAAATGAAAGAACAACTTCTTGAAATGTATGGTACCTTAAATCTTGTACATTTGATGAGGTTTCTTCATCAAAACGGATAATGTAAGAACAGATGCTAAAAGATCAGCAGGCCTGGTCCAATGTTGATAATAGCATCATATTTGAAGTCACCAATCAAACCAGCTCGAACGCCCTTAATTATAAATTATCCCTTTTCATCAGCTTGTGTCCAGAACTGATAGCCCTGTGGAGAAAGAAACAAGAGCCATGTATAGAGAAAATAAACCTTAAAAAGCCAGTCAATTTTAACAAAACAACATAGGAATCTTGGATAAAAACCTTGTTTTCCCTTTGCCATGAACCTGTCCCTCCTGGCAGGGCCAATCCAACAAAAGCAGAACTTGCTTTTATGAGTTTTTGATGCATATATCTGGAACAATACAATTCAAGTATTTAAAATTTTCATTTATTTACTTTTTGAAATGATTAAAAAACTCCTCAGCAAAATTTTAATTCTGACATTGATACCAGAATACGTCAAAAATCGTGAACAGGATGAGACTTGTCATAAATGTCATCGGGATTTTCTGGTTTGCTCCAAACAACGTCCCAATACGTCCTACAATCATTTGATTCGATAACGAGTAACATACTTGGGGACATAGTACATAAATGGAAAAGAAAATAACAGAGAAGATTGAAAATGGTATTAGTTACCCTCTATTGTTTTCTTTATACTCATTTTCCAACAAAATAATCAATGCCATTGTACTTTATACAGGTGATCATACCCCCGGGATTAGACGAAGTAACACTAACAAGGCCATTATCTACCACGACCTGTACATATGGACAATATAACAAAAATCCAAGTTAAAAATATTAACAAAACTTTAGAAAAAGAAGAAGAAGAAGAAGAGGAAAAGATTGTTATTTTGTAATTTTACGTATTGATCCAAAGTTTGCAATTGGACGGTAGGGATGTTAGAAACCTAAACTTTATTCATTGTTACATTAATAGATTAGTTAAGTTATGTTTGAAGTTATGTTCTTATTTAATTGTGATGCATTTAGGTTGTCATAAATTGGTAGAAAGCGTATGTTCCTAAAGCCTATAAAAGGTTGTTTTTGTATGCATTTTACATCAAGTAATTTATAAGAAATATAAAGTTGAGTGTTCTTTTAAGCGTTCATCCTCTCGTAAATAAAACCTTTTGTTTTTTGTTCATTTTATCTAGTTGGTTTTCCAACAAAAGTAGTATCAGAGCGAGGTTATAGAAGCGTGAGAAAGAAAATGACAAACAACAATTCTCTTCCCATTCCTCGACTCACCAAAGATAATTATAGTTCGTGGTGTATTCGTATGAAAGCTTATCTTAGAAGTCAAGATTTGTGGGATTTGGTAGAAAATGGTTTCGAACTTCAAGTATAAGAAGGCATGTCTCAAGCCCAAAGAGACTTGCAATAAGCAACTAAGAAGAAAGATCAAAAGGCTCGTTGCATGATTCATCAAGCACTTGATGATACGATTTTTCAAAGAGTTTCAAATGCTTCAGCTGCAAATGAAGCATGGGAAATTCTTGAAACCACATATAAAGGAGTTGACAAAGTTAAGAAGGTTTGGCTCCAATCTTTGGGACAAGAATACGAGGCCTTGTTGATGAAAGAATCTGAATCAATTTCAGATTATTCTTCATGAGTGTGGGTGGTGGTCAATGAGATGAAAAGATATGGCGAAGAAATGAGGGATCTTCAAGTGATCGAGAAAGTTCTTCGGTCATTACATGAAAAGTTCAATTTTATTGTAGTGGCTATTAAAGAATCGAAAGATTTGGACGCAATGACTATTGACGAAATTGTGGGCATATTGCAAGCTCACGAGAAGAAGTTGTTAAAGAAAAAGCCGGTAGAACAAGTCTTGAAAAGAAATGTTTCCTTGAAGGAGAATGAAGAAAGGAATACTAGAAGACAAATGGGTAAAGGATGTAGAAGAGGTCGTTGACGAGGTGATAGAAATTTCCAATATGTAGCCAATGATGATGGGAGTTTCCATCAATCATATAATACAAGAGGAAGCGGAGGACAAACTTCACAAAGAGGAAGAAGAAATAATAGTAGGAGATTTGACAAGTCTCAAATTGAGTATTACAGTTGTCTTTGGCCATTATGCATGGAAGTGCGGAGTATGAATGTGGATGAGACGTCCAATTATGTTGAACATGAAGACAAAGGCAAAGGAACATTGCTTTTAGCATATAAAACACAAGGAGGAGGTACCACTTTGTGGTATTTAGACACCGGTGCAAGCAATCATATTTGTGGAAATAGATCTATTTTTTGGAACTTGAAGAACACGATGGCCAATTGACTTTCGGAAATGAATCAAAGGTCCAAGTCAAAGGAAAAGGTAAAATACTTATCCAAATGAAGAATGGAGAACACCAATTTATTTCTAATGTCTATTATGTGCCGTCTATGAAATCAAACATCTTGAGTTTGGGCCAACTTTTGGAGAAGGGATATGACATCTGAATGAGAGATCATCAAATGACAATCCGTGATCGAGGTGGAAACTTGATTGCAAGGGTGCCAATGACAAAGAATAGGATGTTCTTGTTGAACATTAAAAATGTAGAAGCTAAATGCTTGAAGGCATGTATTAAGGATTCCACACATGTATTAAGGATTCCACATGGCTATGGCATTTGACACTCATACATCTAAATTTTGATAGTTTGAATCTATTGGAAAGAAGTAACATGGTGAAGAGACTACCACATATTCATCATCCAAATCAACTTTGTGAAGGATATCTTTACAGAAAGAAATCTCAGAAAGTTTTTTCAAAAGAAGCAAGTTTTCAAGCAACAAAGCCACTTGAATTGGTGCATACGGATCTTTGTGGACCAACTAAACAGGCACCATTTGGTAAAAGTAATAATTTCATATTATTCATTGATGATTTTTCTCAAAAAATATGGTCTTATTTTCTTAGGGAAAAATCTGATGCATTGGAGGCTTTCAAGAATTTCAAGGCGATGGTTGAAAATCAAAGCGGTTACAAAATCAAAGCCTTACGCTCGATCGAGGAAGAGAGTATACATTAAATTTATTCAAGAAGTTTTATGATCATCATGGTATTCATCATTCGTCGTAGAGAAGAAGAATAGAACTGTTATGGAAATGGCTCGAAGCATGTTGAAAACTAAACAAATGCCAAAAGAATTTTAGGCCGAAGCAGTTCAATGTGCTGTGTATTTGTTGAATTATTATCCAACAAAGAGTTCGCAGAATATCACTCCACAAGAAGCATGGAGTGGGTTCAAGCCAAGTGTGTCACATTTGAAGGTATTTGGGAGTATTGATTATTCTCATATTCCAAAAGAACGAAGGAGCAAATTGGATGACAAGAGTGAGAAATACATATTTATCGGCTATGATTCAAGATTAAAAGGCTACAAACTCTACAATCCAGTGAATGGAAAAGTGATTACTAGTACATATGTTTATTTTGATGAAGAAGGCATTTAGAATTGGAAAATTCAACAAGAAAATTATAATTTCTACCCAGTTGATGATGACGAGAAAGAAGTCTCGAACATTCCATCTCATCCAACACAGCCTCCAAGTCTACCTTCAATATATGATCAGGGAACACCTTCATCATCCTCGAATGAAGGGCAGCAACGATACAGGAGTTTGCGGGAAATCTATGACAACACTGAAGAGTTAACTAATCATTTTGAAGAATTAACTCTTTTTTATTTATTTGCTGATCATGTGATTGTAGGTTTTGATGATGCCATTTGAGATGAGAAATAGAAGAAAGCCATGGATGAGGAAATTAAAGCCATTGAAAAAAATGAAACTTGGGAGTTAGCCACACTTCCTGACAATCAAAAGCCAATTGGAGTCAAGTGGATATTTAAAGAAAAGAGGAATGCGAATGGTGAAATTGAACGCTACAAGGCAAGGTTGGTAGCTAAAGGATACAATCAGAAACACGGAGTTGATTATGATGAAGTTTTTGCATCTGTAGCTCATTTTGAAATAGTTAGACTGATTATCTCTATGGCTGCGCAAAATGGTTGGAAAATTCACCAAATGGATGTGAAATCGGCATTCTTGAACGGATATCTAGAAGAAGACGTCTACATACTACAACCTCCTGGATATGTTGAGAAAGGGCATGAAAAGAAAGTATTGAAATTGAAGAGATCTTTGTATGGTTTAAAGCAAGCTCCAAGGGCATGGAATTTGAGACTTAACAAATTCCTTCAAAGTAATGGGTTTATCAAGTGTCCTTATGAACGTGCGTTATATTGCAAGGTGAATTACAATTTTGATATTTTGATTGTTTGCCTATAAGTTGATGATTTGATTTTTATAGGAAACAATCAAATATTATTTGATGAGTTCAAAATGACTATGCCAAAAGAATTTGAGATGACGGATATCGGGTTGATGGCTTATTATCTTGGCATTGAAGTAAAGCAACAAGAAGATGGGATTTTGATCTCTCAAGAAGCTTATGCTAAAAAGATTCTTGAAAGATTTAAAATGGAAGACTCGAAGCTGGTTAGTACCCCTGTTGATTGCAGAATAAAGTTGCACGATTTGATGATGGTGAAAAAGTTGATTGAACTCTTTACAAGAGCCTTGTTGGAAGCTTGAGATATTTGACATGCACACGACCCAATATTTTATTTGGGACGGGTCTTGTTAGTCGTTACATGAAGAACCCCAACGCAACACATATGAAGGTAGCGAAGAAAATCTTACGATATGTCAAAGTACCATTCACTATGGCCTATTTTACACACACTAGACTGATTACAAACTTATTGGTCATAGGATAGCGATTGGGGTGGAGATATGGATGATAGAAAGAGCACAAGTGGTCATGTATTCTTTATAGGTGATACAGCTTTTACGTGGTCATCGAAGAAGCAACCAACTGTTACACTTTCAAGTTGTGAAGCGGAATATGTTGGTATTGCATTAGGTGTTACTCAAGCAATTTGGCTAAGAAATTTGTTAAAGGAGGTTTATTTGAAATAAATTGATCCGACGGAGATTTTTCTTGATAATCAATCGGCATTGTCTTTGGCCAAGAATCCAGTTTTTTGTGATCGTAGCAAGCATATCGATTTGAAGTATCATTTTGTTCGAGATTGTGTTGATAAGAAGTATATGGAGTTAAAGTTCACAAAGTCTCACAATCAAATTGTCGATATATTCACCAAGCCATTGAAGATTGATTCATTCTTGAAGTTTCGAAGTTTACTCGGAGTTACAATAAATCAAGTTTAAAGGGGGATGTTAGAAACTTAAACTTTATTTATTGTTACATTAATAGATTAGTTAAGTTATGTTTGAAGTTATGTTCTTATTTAATTGTGATGCATTTAGGTTGTCGTAAATTGGTAGAAAATGTATGTTCCTAAAGCCTATAAAAGGCTGTTTTTGTATACATTTTACATCAAGTCATTTACAAGAAATATAAAGTTGAGTGTTCTTTTAAGCGTTCCTCCTCTCGTAAATAAAACCTTTTATTGTTTGTTTATTTTATCTAATTTTTTTTCCAACAAGAGAAAGACGGTGCATCTATATTGTTCTTCTTTTGAATCCTTCTACACGAATAACATAGATAAATTTTGTTAGATACAGAATGATATATATGCCACACACTCACAAGTTAGGCGCAAGCGTTGTGATTCAACACCAAAGTAAAAGAGTTTTTTTAATTGAAAAATTAAATAATATATAATTATATCTCGTCTTTTTGGATAGTATATATAATTATATCTCTATTCCTTGATATTCTGTACCCTAATAGGATCCAAACAAAAATGGTGATGATAAAAATTAAAAGCAAACAAAGAGAAAATGATTTCTAGAAAAATGAGTTTGAAGAATTTAGGAGTGATGGCTTCTCTTATTTTATTTTATTCTTTTTTTTTTTTTTACATTAGATTTTTGTAGTAAGACAGAACGGACCAAAAGAAGACAGACTATGTGTGACACTTAAATTTATAGTTCTCTAATAAGAACTTGAACTGATGGAGATGATTGCGGTGGGTTGAATGCTTGAATCTTCAAAAGTATTGTCTCGAACTGAATACTGTGGAAGATTAAACATTGTGTGGTGGGAGAAGAGAAAATCAAAATGAAATTATAATTATTTTTACACTTTTAAAAGGTAGGTTTTTTGGGTAAATTTACTATGGTGTATTAATCAAAATGGTAAGTTGTTGTGGTGAATATATAATGTGTTGCAAAAAATAATTTTCGTAGTGATATTATTACCCTATATAAAAGTGTGAATGAGGGAAAAACTTTTAATTTCCCTTTTCACCCTTACATATTTTTTAAATTCTTTACTCTCCTTTTAACTCATTAATTAATTAAGAAAACTTTTTGTATTACTTGAACTTATTGCTTTGGGTTTTAACAACTTATTTGCATATGCACCATTAATTAATTAATATATAGTTGGAATTAATTAATTAATTATTACATGAATTAAGTTCACAAAAGATTTGTATTTAAAAATAGAAATGGTTTTCTTAGAGATGGATTGTGGAGATTTGTGCAGTACATGTGGGTTTAATAAAATATATGAACGTGATTGCATTGACTAGATTCTATTTTTTAACAAAATTAGTCTATGAACGAGGACGTCCACCATTCATTTCCCAAAAAAACATTTCTATATTTTAAGTAGAAATATATATATATATGTTGATATCAAATTCAGCCTTTGACTCAACAAATAAGATTTGTATTCACGGGAAATTCGCATTTGAATCAGCTTGTGTAGTTAATGTGTAAAGGCAAGGAATGTTTGCGATAAATGGAAGAGAGTAAATGTGCCAAAGACAAGAAGAATGAGATTTTATTTGGGTCTCCCATTTTCGGTTTCGTTCACTCTATTTATAGTGTAAACTTGCCATTTGTATGAGAACAATGATTGCATGCATTTAATGCTGGACCCACAAAAATGACATATGGGTCAAATCGACTGAGATTAACCCTTCACTTTTGACTAATGGCTGCCTAAGCTATGCATGGGATGGGTAACCACCGCTTCGTATTTAATGTTGAAGTCCAATCAGCCGTAAGTGATAAGATTTTCCACGTGGGTTCCCAAGATGCTGTTTAGGTGACAAGTCTACTAGGTTGCGGAGGTAGATTGGGGAGCTATGAGCTCGTGGGCGTAAAGGCTAGACGTCCTGAACCCCGGAAACACGTAGAAGGGAGATTCGTCCCTTAGGTCACTGGAACGAGTTTTCACGTCTTTTGGTCGTCTGGTCGCTAGGTCGTTAAGTTGGGCGAGTCTCTCGGGGGCTCGTTTCCAAGACCCTATGACTGTTGACCTTGGTTGACCTTTGAACTTCGTTGACATCGGCGACCTAGTGGCTACAGAATGCCTCCTCAAGGCCGCTGTTCCTGGACCTCAGGATTAGCGGTCTGAAGTTATATTGGCAACTTTCTTCTGAGATTTATTTGCCTCCTGAAGTTGGGCCCTTTGAATTTCAAAACAATTGGTATGGTACACTCTGCCATGTGTCAATCATCTGATGGAATGGCGTGTTTTAGGGATTTAAAGGCAGTGATCATTATTCCGACCGATGCCTCTTCGTTTCCCGATGTCACAGACGCGGCAGCCATCCTTTCACCTTTTCAAACTTTTGCTTCTCACTAGCCTATTTATACCATTTCCTTCTCATTTTCTCTTACTTCTCTTTACCTCTATTTATTCTATAATCAAATTTCGAAGAGACTTCGGCCGCCAGTTTTTTAGGCTTTCTTTTTTCACGCCCGAATTTTCAACATAGTTTTCGAGGGCTTCGCGACACACTTAGTGTAAAGGTAGCTATTCTTCTTTCTATTTTTTGGGAATTTTTTCGGTTGGAATCCCTGAGCATTTGAAATTTGTGGGGACATCGTGAAATGGAGGGTGGAGAGAGTTTTCCTTCAGGGAGAGGCGTAAAAAAAGGAGTTGTGCTAGATGTAGAAAGATCCAAAGGTAATGAAGCGGCAGGACCTGAGGCGGAGTCTGCTCCAGCGGTCCAGTTCAAATGGACCGATAATGAGAGTGAGTGAGAGAGAGAGAGAGCAATAAGGTGGAAGTTAGTTCCAGCGGGAGGCCTCCGGTGGCGGTGATTCGTGATAAAGACCGGCCATGGGTTTGCAAACATATTCCTTTGAAGGTGAAGGAGAGCGACCTGAATGCACTATGGCAAAGCTATCACGTTTCAGACTGCATTGCGCTCTGGGTCCCTTATGAAGAGGAACGGGCTCATTGCCCCCCAAAAGGGTGTGCATAGCGAACAAGAGGATGTTCGAGGCTTGTTTTCACGTTCCGCTCCCATAACCCGTTATCGGGCTGCTAAAGTTTTGGGGGATCGCTCATTCTCAAATCACTTCCATGAGCTGGAGGACTATTATTGGGGTCTTCGCTCTCTGGTAGCGTAAAGGCTAGGGATATTGCCTAGATTCCAGAACATCATTGCGATGTTGCGGAATTGACGGAAGAGGATTTTTTGGTCAGCACCGGTCTGTCTGTTCCCAGGACTGAGTACATTTCCAGGGACCCCGACAACTGTAAGCGATTGCTCCTTTCATGATCCTTCCATTGCTTGCTTGACGACTTGTTTCTTGTGAGATTTCAACGACCTGACACTTGGCTCTCTTTTTAGGGAAAAAACATCTCTCCAATGGCCAAAGGCAGGCTATTAGTGAAACTAAGAGGAAGAGAACTATGTGGGAGAAGAGGAGAGCTACTCGCTACCAAGACAAAGGGATGAGGACTGCCACACAACTCATTGAGGTTTTAAGGAGGCATGAGGAGAAGAAAAAGCTGAGATAGGAGAGGGATGCTGGAAAACAGCCTATGACTGTTGATGATATGGCCATCTTAGAACGCCTTGATAAACGGCGGTTGGCCATTCGGGAGCCCCGCCAGACTCGCCACCTGGCATCTTCCACGCCTCTTTTGGCCAGCTAGGAACGAGCTGGCCAGGAGCCACTAGACCTACTGTGTGAGGATCTTTTTCTCCCGGTGGATCCAGCTCACCTGGCCGAGCTGGAGAAGATTCATGGTAAAAAACTGAAGGCGCTGCTCAAGTTCAATTTGGACAAGAAGCTTCTTTCCACTAGCATCCTGGGAATGCCAAAGATCATCATAGACGCCATGAATAGCATGGCACGGGGCTGGTCCAAGAAGTGGGAAGGCTTTGTTGTCAGCTCTTCAATGGGGGAACTCTTGCAGGCCAGCGCGGTGATGCAAGCTCGGTCGGCCATTTTAGAGGAGCACGCTATGGCTTGAGGAGCACACTATGGTCTTATAGAGCACTTTATTGGGAAGAAAGAGAAGCTCTCCATCTAGGCGACTGAGGTCATCAGGGCCAAGGAAGAGATGAAATTGGTTCTTAGGGAGAAAGAACAAGAACTTCTAGAGGCCTGGAAGAAGAAATATGAAGACCTAAGGACATAGCTAGCGATGGAGAAGTCACACTACGATCTTGCCCTAAAACAGGCTGAGGATAGGGTTGCTACCAGTAGACTCGTTGGTTATACTGAGGTGGTAGAGAGGTACAAGGCCTCTAATGAGTATAAGAGTGCTAATTCCAGCTTCTATTGTGAGACGGCTAAAGAGATCATCGAGGAGGTTATAAAGGCCTTGAGTGTGACTTGGCCTTCCTCAAAGAGCAAGTTGCCAGGCTAAAGGAAGATTGCGGCTATGTGAGCTCTGACTAGGAAGATGAGGTTGAGATCATCTCTCAGTTAGAAGCCCATGTTTCTGCCAGAGAGTGTGTGGAGGTTGCTACTCCTGCTGCGGAAGTTGAGGCCGTTGTTTTGGTTGGAAAGAATGTCAATTCGGCCTCTGAGAGCCGTATTTGAAATTTTTTTTTTTGTAACCCAGCCCTTTTGCTATCTGTATTCCTAAATGAAGTAAATAATTTTTCCAACTGTTATCTCGTTTTGTTAAAATAATTTTACCGTTGGTTGTTCCTGTTTACCTCGCTCTCATTTTTGCTTGCTGTTGCAAAACCCCACGCAAATTCTGGGCAAGTATTAGGACACCTCAACAAGAGACTCGTTCTAATCTCGGGTCGTGTATACATTAGCGTAAAGAATTGAGGATATGTCCAAGTGCGAGCCCGCCCGTCCAACGATTTTTGGTTTGCTCCAACCTGAACTTGTATGTAGCCTATCCCAAAATGTTAGGTTGCGTAGCATTTTGTTTGGGTGCAGAGTTGAGGGCTAAAAGCTTGTTTCGGTCGTGATTTTTAAATAGGTAAGGCGAATCGTTTTAGACGAGTGTTAGGTCGCTAGTAAGAAGCCCGTTCTAACCTAGGTCACGGAACCTTTTACTCGAGTGTTAGGTTGTTGGTTAGAAGCTCATTCTAACCTTGTTTACCGAACCTTTTACCAGAGTGGTAGGTTGCAGGTTGGAAGCTTGTTCTAACCTTGATCGTAAAATCTTTACTCGAGTGTTATGTTGCTGGTTAGAAGCTCGTTCTAACCTTGTTTGCGACCGAACCTTTTACCAGAGTGGTAGGTTGCAGGTTGGAAGCTTGTTCTAACCTTGATCGTAAAATCTTTACTCGAGTGTTATGTTGCTGGTTAGAAGCTCGTTCTAACGTTATTTGCGGAACCTTTTACCTGAGTGTTAGGTTGTGGGTTAGAAGCTCGTATAAGATTGGGTGCCCCAGAATGGCGTTGTGGTTCGATGGCACGTCCACAATGATGAAATCCACCACTATTCTTTTTTTGCATGACTCATCGTCTAATTCCACGAGAAATACGATCTGACCCTTTGGTTTCACATAATCCCCGGTAAAACCTTGGAGTCTGGTCTTGTAAGGCCTCAGGCTCTTCTGATCTATTTTCATATGCTGGAAAGTTCGCCATTGGATGATGTTAACTGTGCTACCGTTTTCTGCCAAGGTTTTGTGGATATTAACACCTGAAATTGACATGGTAATGACCAAGGCGTCTGTGTGAAGGTGTAACACGCCGTAGGCATCCTCATTACAGAAAGAGAACGAGTTGGTTCGAAAGATGGGGGTTGTGCCGTGAGCAGGTGGCAGCAATTCTGGGCTTTTCTCACGAGATCTCGCCTTTGGCTCTTAGAACCCTCCATGCCGTGGTTTCCGCCCATGAGTACTCGAATTTCGGCTGGAGGTCAGTTCTGTGGGACTTCGGCGTTGAGGTCTATGTGGGGACGAGCTTGTCGATCTTGGCCTTAGTGATTTGCCACGTATTTGCTCATGTATTCCCGTTCGATTAGCTTCTCGATCTCCTGCTTGAGGTGCCTGCATTCGTCCATGTCATGACCCATGCTTTTCTAGTACTTGCAGTATTTGGACTGGTTGGCATCCTTCAACGATTTCTTTATAGGCCTTGCCTTGGGTAAGATTAGGTCGTTCTATAGGACATTCAAGATGTGTTCAACGGAAGCGTTGAGTTTTGTAAAGGGTTTAGCCGAGCTGGGCTGCTTCTCGCTTCGTCGTAGGTCATTTTTTATCTTTTAGTCTTTTTTGTCGTCCTTTGGAGGCTTTTCAGACCTCACACTCCCTTCGATGGCTTCCTCTGTGCTTATGTATTTTTCGGCTCTCCTCAGAAGTTCCCTATAAGTGCTTGGGGGTCCTCGTGCATAGCCCACCAGAAACGGGTGTCCTTATAGAGGCCCGACTTGACGACTATCAAAAGCGATTCATCTGCCACTTTTTCCATAGTCATGACCTGCCTGTTGAAGCGGTCTAGGCAGCTCTTGATTGGTTCAGCCTTTCCCAGTTTGATGGTCCCCAACATCTCCTTGGGGTTGTCCTGGCCTTTGACCCCATGAATTGGGATGCGAATTCGGAAGAAAGCTGCTCCCAACTGTGTACGGATCCTGGGGCCAAGTTACCGTACCAGGTTTGTGCATTCCCTTCCAGAGTAAGCGCGAAGGCCTTACACATGATAGCCGCAGTTGTGTTCTGGGGCTCCATCCAAGATATGTATAGGTAGAGGTGAGCGACTGGGTCTGACTCACCGCAGTAAGTTCCTATCTGGATGAGTTTCATTTTGGACGGCATAATGGCCTCTCGAATTGTGAGGTCAAAATGGGATGACCTTTCCCACAGGTCATCAGCTCCTTTTGCCCTCAACTATGCTCAAGGTTGTTTAGTCGTTTCTTCAGCTCGTCCAGCTCGTAGATCTGCTGAAGGGCTGGTTGCTGGCTCCGAGAGGTCTTTGGAGGCAAGCTCGATGCATGACTGTAATGGTGAGTTGGCGTTGGACTTCTCCTTCTCTGCCTACGTCTGCTTGGTTGCTGGGGTTCAGGCGACCTGGGTCGTCTAGGTCCTCGCTACGGACTGGGCCCTAGTTTTGTGAGCAAACTGCTTCCGGCCGCGTTTCTGGATGGAACCGGTGTAGTCCTGCTGTGGGGGGGGGGTTAGCTGACTAGAGTTCTGCGTTGGGGTGAAACTCAACCTTCTTCTAACAGGTTCCTTTGGAGGATTCACTCTTGTTGGGATCTTTCCACATTTTTCGCACGCCAAGAAGAGTTGTCTTGGGAGGAACCTGCCAGTTGTTGTTGGGACGTTGGATTACATTGCTACAACCGCCGCACTTCTTTAGCGGGGGTTTCACTTGCCGTTGGAGGGCCTCTGTTTCCGTGGTTACCGACGGTCGTGAGAGACCGGCATTGGCCGCGCTTCGGTTTCTTCAAAACCTAAGAGGCAATCTAGCATCACTGCTTCTTGTTCTTTGGCTTTCTGAACATTTTCCACTCATTTCCTTGTGATAGGAGTCTTTTACACAGCTTTTAGTAGAGTTTCCCACAGACGGCGCCAATTTGTTGATATCAAATTCAGCCTTTAACTCCACAAACAAGATTTGTATTCATGGGAAATTTTTATTTGAATCGGCTTGTGTGGTTAATGCGTAAATGCAAGGAATGTTTGCAATAAATGGAAGAGAGTAAATGTGCCAAAGACAAGAAGAATGAGATTTTATTTGGGTCTCCCCATTTTCGGCTTCATTCACTCTATTTATAGTATAAACTTGCCATTTGCATGAGAATAATGATTGCATGCATTTAATGCTAGACTCATAAAAATGACATACGGGTCAAATCGGCTGAGGTTAACCCTTCACTTTTGACTAATGGCTGCCTAAGCCATGCATGGGATGGGTGACCACCACTTCGTATTTAATGTTGAAGTCTAGTCAGCCGTAAGTGATAAGATTTCCAACGTGGGTTCCCAAGATGCTGTTTAGGTGACAAGTCTACTAGGTTACGGAGGTAGATTGGGGAGATATGAGCTCGTGGGCGTAAAGGCTAGACGTCCTGAACCCCGGCAACACGTAGAAGGGAGATTTGTCCCTTAGGTCGCTGGAATGGGTTTCTACATTTTTTGATCGTCTGGTTGTTAGGTCGTTAAGTTGGACGAGGCTCTCGAGGGCCCGTTTCCAAGACCTTACGATCGTTGACCTTGGTTGACCTTTGACCTTCGTTGACATTGGCGACCTAGTGGCTACAATATATATAAGGAAAGTAGTCTCCGGTAGAGTTGTACTACAATTTTCTTGCCAAAACTGCATTTTGAGGGATATTTTAGACTTTTTAAGTTCATTGCGGTAATTCTTGTGGTCATATATATTTTTCCTCTTCTAATTTAAATTGATTTGATTTTGTTAGATTTGTTGTTCTGATTTTAATTCTCTTATCTTCTTCTATGTTCAAGACAAGATTCTTTCTTTGAGTTTTGTGATAATCTTAATCTGACTTTATTTAAGTTGCTGACTGACGGATGAGATTTGATTTGTTTTATAGAAAAAATGCCCGAGATTTGAAGGACTCCCCGTTTCACTGATTTTTATATATAGTTTTTGTCTAGATTTAATATCCTATGTTGTCTTTTATAATTCTTTTTTTTAAGTACAATTACAATCTGCATTACAAGTGTATATAGATATATATTTTTTTGAAATATAGTGTACAGAAATCATCAATACAAACTCCTATACAGAAGACTACAAACTATATATTTTTAATTTGTCAAAATATAACATTATAGTTTAAGTAGTTCAAATTCAATCTTTAAAGAGAAATTTTTAAAAAATATGGAAGACGTTACGTATATGAAATATAATTGATTACCTCAATTCTAAATATGGGTCAATTTCTATATATTTATATTTAATAGTTGACTTCATACATATATATTTGATTATATTCAAAAACTTAAATTAAGAATGCAAAATATCCATTAAAAGCTATTTGCATTATGAAACGAAATCAAGTAAATGGGGTGATATTTATATAATAGTTTACTTTTTCTTATTCATTTTTAATTGCTTTTACGGTATAATCGAGTTACATCTTAGAGTGATGATACATGTACTCTAATAATTTGCCCGAGAAAAAACTCTAGGTGATATCTCACGATAAATTGAGCACCCCAAACCCCACCCACTCCCAAACCCCAAAAATTGGATCTCACGCATTCAGCAAACCTTTCCTCCCGAACACCCAATGCTCTCCCAACCCATATACCTTAAAATCCGTCAGTCCCCTCTAGTGAAGAATCTCGCATGTTTGCAGGCTACAGAAGGCCGACGAAAGAGAGTGCACCCAGGCCTGGCAAGGAGTAACACGATTTTCCTTCTGGTTAGTAGGTTGGTGGGTAGGCTGGAGATCACTAAGCCGTTTTGATGTCCTTGCTCCGTTATGCAAATCTGGCATTGTCGCCGATACAAATTTATGTCTCACTTTAGTGCTTTCAGTAAGTATCTTTAGCACCCCAAGGAGGAAAGAAGAGCTCAAGTCAACATTCAATATCGGTAACCATAACAACAAACAGAAAGAGGCGATCCAAGCATGATGTGGACCTTTAGAACGCGTCAATAAGAAAGAACCTAATTTTATTTAACATGCGCAAAATCATAGGGAATAATTGAGTTCACCAATCACTAGTGAAGTTTCAGGTATTAAATTATTTTTCATACATTGGACAAATAAAATTAAAAAAAAATGAATAACATAGGCAGCCACATATGGTACCGAAAAAAGAAAGATGAGAATCGGAGACCAAACCCATAAATACCAACCTTTATATGGAACCAATTGCGCCGATCAACCACATTTCTTGTTTGAAATTCCCTATAGAGTTTTCAAGTAAAGAATAATTGAAAAAAAGAAACTGCAAAAATCTTAATAATCTTATCAGAAAATTCCTTGTCACTGATCTTACAATGGATTTGCTCAAGAAAGATACTGAAGTTATGTGAAGGAAGAACTGTTGAAGATGAGAAATTTTTAGGTTTTTGTACATCTATCATTTTCCTACATCTTATTAGTTTACTATTTCATTAAATAGACATTTATCAGATATAAATAGACTTTTATCAGATACATGTTAGAGATAATTTAGGCAATTCTTGTGTATTATCAATAACCTTATCATTTTTCAAATAGAATTATTTTATTTTAGATAAGTCATTCATTATCTTATTATAACCACTTATTTTGAAAGCTTTCATTCAAAAATTGGGCTGATTTATACCAAGTTCTTATTAGATTATTTCCTTTGTAATCATTTAATAATCTTTTATTCTTATCGTGCAGATGCTATTTACATATTTCGAAATGTTCTATATATTTCCCCAAAAAATAAATAAAATAGTTTTTCTTAAATAGTTTATAATTAACATTTTAAAGTTTATAAAATATCTATTATAATATAGTTACTAAGTAAAATAAAATACTTTTATTAAAAAAAGAGTAAAATAAAATACTTTAGTTCCTAATGTCACGTAATTACATTTCATATCCATTTTAATATAATAAGTATTAGTTCACGACAAGATAACAAAATCTTACAGTTGACAAATGCCTATAATTATACGTTATTATAAATCTTCCGTGTTAGCCATTACATATCATTTGTTTTGGTATTACTTGTGCAATCCACCGGTGAAAATCTAGTCGTTTATAAAGTCACACAATTATTGTAACTTTTCATTATTTAACTCATTATCTTTTTTATTATAATTCAAATCCAATTAAAAAAATAACATTTTACATCTTTTTCTTGTGACATTTAATAGAAAGAAATTCAAATCTTATCTTTTCTTATATCTATATATATATATATTTAAAGTAGGATAGTAGCCGTATGCATATTTTCCCGCAAAAATCATTATCCTACTTATATATGCCTCTTTTTTTATTTATTTTATTTTAATAATATATATATATATACACATTTCCAACTAATTAAGTTTCAAATTAAATCTCTAATATCTTATATTTTTTTATTTTATACACACACATATATAATATACATAATGATAATATATATATTATAATATATATATATATATATAAAATAAAAGTTATATCTTGGGTTTGAATTTTCGAGTCGAGATATTTTTCGAAAGGAATAAATAAAATAATAAATAAATATATAAATATATATATATCCGCTCTCCCACTTATATTTGCTTTTATTTTATATGTTTTTAATCATATGCACATTCTTATATATAAGTGGGAACCTATATATAAGTAAAAATTTAAGTTGAGGGGATAAAATAGTAATAACATTTGATGATGATGATTTAAAACAAAAATAAAAAATTCTTTTAATTCTTTTTAGAATTGATTTAGTGAATAGTGACTTCTTTAGAGAATGTATGACATTATATGAGGAGATGTGAAAAATAATTTTTCTAAGAATATATGGTAGAGAATGAATGTGGTAAAACTTCATTTTAATAAATGAATAATATCCACAGTCTAAATGTTTCTTAGAGTTTTTGCACTATACTTATTGAACTACGATATGTGTGTATGGTAATTTTAGAGTTGCATAAAATTTCCATAGTTTCTTAGTTTTCATATTCAACGTGAAGTTAAATTTATATTAAAAAATTCCATATTTATTCTCATTTTTATTAGTTAAAAGTACTATTCCATGAATGACAATTTAATTAGTTCAGTGCCAAGTGAAAGAATTGTACACAATAAAATTGTAATTATTAGTAACATGTGTATATGAGTGAGTAATATACAGTAAAATTATAATTATTTGATTATTTAAATTATCAAGCATTTTTTGACTAATTATTCTATTCCGTGCAACGCAACAGTATACAACTAGTTTACATATTATAGTAACTAATAAGTTGGATGGATTTACATTTCCTGTCATTAAAGTAGTCACAATTAGATGTATATTTAAGTACACAATGTATTTGAAATTGAAAGTTAAACTAAATATAAGTCCACATAATTTTACGAGCATTTGGAACTAAGAATTAGCTCATGTGTTGAGTGTTCTTTTAAATTTTTGAAACACCAAAACAATCCTCATGCCCCAAAAAATTATATAGAACGAAAAAAATTGACAAATATTGTTAGCATTAGCATATGTACCATTGCGAAGATCATGATTGAAGAGAGAAACAAATTTGAAGTAAAAATAGATAATTGATATCAGATGAGAAAAAGAGTGAGAATATTGAAAAGGGCCACTATCTAAATCTAGCAATTGCTATAATTGCATGGCTTTCAATACTGTTGACAGCCACCTTGAGAGGCCACAATTGCTAATGGAAAATTCAAAGTCATTATAAAATTAGAGTTCACTAACAAAATATTGAATTTTACACTTATCATTTGTCATTGATATAAGATGTACAATGCACGTTCTTATTACCACTTACTAGCATAGTAAAAAACGCGCATGTGCAGATTTTGAATTTTTTAACGCCTCTTCATTTCTTTTAGTGTTTAACTGTTTATTCTCCTCCCACCCTCATTTCTGTGAAGTCCATACGATAAATTCATTCAAATTTCCAGCTTCATTTTAAGTTTGCTTTCCATATTTCATTTACAAATTATTAGAGTTTGTTTTATAGGTTCAGCCTTTTATATTATTAAAGTATCACTAATTCTTAATTGATTACGTGAAGAGTAATGATAAACCTCTTTCTATATTAGTTTGTTGAGTGACGAATTTAAGGTTTTTTATGGAGAGAAATCAGAAAGCAAAACTATCAATTAAGGCATTTGAGTTGTTTGATAATTTTTAAGGGTAAAACTGTGAACTTGTACAGGGAAGTATATCACTACTCATTTGTAAATTGTGACTTTTAAACTCTGATAACTAGGTAACAGTAAAAACAGTGTCAGGACATTCCATGCTTCAATTTTGCAAGAATTTGCAAAATTCTTTTTTTGCAACTCGGTTTTAATTCAGAATTTGCACCATATCACATTCTAGTCTTTTTTTTTTTTTTTAAATGGAGTTTTCATTCATTAATCAAATCGTCCCATGAGAGATACAGTCATTAAGAAACAAAGGGATACTATCCATCCAAAACATAATATGAGATATAATAAACAAGCATGAGCTGCAAGATAATCGACTAAGCTTGGCAAAATGGCTCGGCGAGCTCTTGTTTGCACTCAGCTTGGGCGAGCCTGAGCTAAAAGTCAGTGGACTGAGCTAGGCTCGTCGAGATACAATTATGTTTGCACGTAGGCTCTGGCTTGCATTTGAGTTGACCCTAAGCTAGATCGTGAGTGGCTGGTGAACTAACACTTTTGATGAGCTGCTCGGCCGCGGCTTGTTCGCGCTTAGGCTCGCCTCTTAGGCAAGCCTACTAGCCATTTTCAGCCTGTGTTCATGCTCAGGCTCGCCTCCCGACGAGCACGAGCCAAGCAAATGGGCTATCGTATTCCAATCTCTTGATATATGACAGCGAAAGCCAGATTTCTTGCTAACAAGTCGGTCTTGAATATATCTGATGATGAGGTAATTGGCGAATCCCGCTCTTCGGCTATTACTTGCATGGACTATTGACGGGCAAATTTTTTTCATCTTTCTTTATATTTTGTGAAATCTTTCATTTAACAGAATGTTGATTGGACTTATGCCTTCTTCATTCACCTTGTAGAGTAGTGTAGAGAAATAATTTGTTGATCCTTTCGATACATAGGAAGGTAAGAGGTGTGTGCAATGCGTATATATGGTGCTACTTTGGTGTAGGGAGAGAAAACAAAGGTTGATTATAAGTACGAAAATTATTATGAGATTTTATTTCTTAGCTCAAATAAAAGATTTTGGGTTTTACATTCAACAAAATTTAATATTTTTTTATTTTTACAAAAATGGATGAGAAATAAAAAAGATAGATGAGATCAAAATCAAAACATAACCAACATAGTGTAATATTCTACTCACGCATTCTCACTTATGGTTCTATATATAGTGCGAAAAAGTTAATTCTATGTATTATTACAACTTTATAAGTGGAAATGAAATTAATAAAAGATGCCAATTTACTTGAACCCATAATTTAAAAAATGAAATTAATAAAAGATGTCAATTTACTTGAACCCATAATTTAAAAAATTAGTTGGTTTTTACTGCCAGTTTTCTTTTCAATCTCCTACCTTTGCTACGCAAACTTTTTGGAACACTTTCTCCCCATTAATCCCGATTCCTCTCCTCTAATAACATTTTGACGTAAAAATACATGTTAGGATTTGTGATATTAAGGACAAATTAATCAGTTGAGAATGCAAATTAGCAAAGTTTAGGACACATAATTTTTTTTTTTAATTTATGAAATACACAGAATCATCACATTGTTCTCCGGAATAATAAATATGGTTATTACTCATCTCTATTAACACATAATCCATCAAAGTGATGTATAAAATTAGGACAAAAGTGATTAGGAGATTGAATGCACATTTTGGATGGAATTTTAATCCTTAAAGCTTCCTTGAATTGACATGTGGAATTGAAAGGAACGAAGGTTCTAATTCTAATTAATGGCAGAACATTGGGACTAAATAATGCAAGTGTTGGTATGTTGGAGAGAAAAATAGTTTACTTCTTGTAACTCTTTATGATTAGTAAAAAATAGTAGAAAATGAGGTATTATTATAAAACTCAGAATATTTTTCTTGTCATAGTTAAAGTTGCCGGTTGGTTGGTGGGAGAAAGTCGACATGATGATTGTAATCAATTTCACATAGTGAAAGCTTTGATGTTTTTTTTTTTTTTTTTGCACCCTAAAGCTTTGATATTTTTGGTAAGAGAGTCCATTTGCAATTGTCTCCAATTTTATATTTCTCTTATCCCAATAATAAATTCTTAAATTTCAACACGTTCCTTTCAGTTTGGACTGCGACAGTATGAATATTTCATCTAGGCACTACACAAAAAAAAAAAAAAAAATTTAAAATAAAATAAAATAATAATAATAAAATAAAATAAAATAGAATTGAAGTAAAGGGAAAAAAAAAGTACTAAAGTAATTAAACAAAAATACTTGCACCGCATAATTCAATGACCAAAGTCCGGCCACTTCTCTTTAAACAGCGGACAATCTTTCGATCTTAACTTCTTTTAATTTGTTGAGTCATCCCACTTCTCTTCTATTTCAAGGCAAGGAAATAAATACTCTGTTAAAATTCAAGGCAAGGAAATACCAGCACTCTACTTGGTTGTGCTTCCACCCACTCTGTTAAAATTCAAGGTAAGAAAATATCTGCACTCTACTTGGTTGTACATCTACCCACTCGGTTAAAATTCGCATTTCCTCTATTATGAGACTTTTTAAGTGACGGGGATATAACTCTGCTCCACTGACCATTTTTATTTCTAGTAGTGGATCAGCTGCAATTGCCGACACCGTAAAATGATGGTCCTATATATGGCTATTGTATTAGGCATATATACCTTTTAAAATTAGATTTGCAAGGAGTGGTGGTAAATGGCCAAGCTTTGGGACTTCTTGACAATAGTAACAGTTCACAAACTCCTCTAAGAGTATCTCTAATGTAAATGTCTAGTTTTGGGGTGACGCGAATGAGATATATATGCACATAAAATTTATAAATTTCAATTTTTTCCCTCTTCTTTCACTTCTTTCTTACCTTTTTTTGCCCCTTTATTTTCCATATTTTCTTCACAATATCCTTGACAATTTCTATACTTAGACATTGTCAAAGACATTGTAGAGAAAAGATGGAAAATAAAGATAGAAAAAGCTAAAGAAAAGGAGAAAGAAGACAGAGAACACTGAAATATGTACATTTTATGTATTTATCTCTTTCCTCCACATCATCGCAAGACTACAGATTTGCATTAGAGATGCTCTAATAACATCCTTCCTTTGAGCAAAAGATGTCGTTACCAAATTTATGATAATTATACCTCGGTTAGAAAGAGAATTCTTGACTCTTGCCAGAAAATTTTCTTCCGTAAACTCCCAAGGTGGACAAATTAAACAAGACCTGCAAAAGAGATATATTGAAATTTAATACATCGAATTTGAACAAGAGGGCATAATATACTCCGTCGCAATTATATGAGTTTTTTTGTCTTTTTCACAAAGATTTAACAAAAATTATTTAGAAAATAAATTTTATAAATTGCTTTCCTATTGTACCCTTGTTCAATAAGTACTAATTAAAATAATAATGATGACTGGGTAAATTGAATAAGTTTTATGAACTAAAAGGAAAAATATAGAAAAATAAAAAGAAAATAGAGAGTAGACTCAAGAATTCTGTGTATTATTATGAAAACTAAAGATCACTATTAACAGGTACAAGTCTAGGGTTTTTGGGGTTTAGTCATTCACAATATGATTAAATAATTTCAACATCACTCTTGAATGACTAATCTATACAATAATTGCCTCATTAAAAATCTCGTTTGAAGAAAAACCCAATGAGAGAAAAAACTACCAAACTAAGAAAAAAAGAGTGCAATTGATTCTAAATAAATTTGGAGCGTTCAAAATGTTGTTTCATTAAAACCTTGCCAAAAAAAACCCAATGAGATAAAAACTGGTCGAAGGAAAAACAGTATAGCTCCTCCCCCTCAATTCATTCAATAAAGGTCCTTTTGTATTGAATCATTTCGCCGAATCTTCAATACATTTCAAGACCTAAATAGAAAAAAACTCTGTGGGAATAAATCCAAGTGAAAGAAAAAATACATTATTTTTGATACACCATTAAAGTTGTCTTATTAAAAACCTTGTTAGGAAAATCCAGTGGACAAAGCCTTAATCAAGAAAAAAGTATAACGCGTGTCTTCATCATCTATACTGGTAATCTATACAAGAACTTTCAGTTTTTTATATGCTTCAAGCATATCAAATCCTTCACGGATTATACTATATTTATGATATTTTTATATATTGACTAATGAATCGACAAATCATGTTGTAACATATCATCTTTCAGGAATGAAAAACAATTGCTATGCAAAAGGGATTCAAACCTGAACATGTATTCTCAACATTAAAAAATACCCATCTCAATTCTGTGGCAGCGTGGTTATACTTAAATCAAATTTATAACCTTTAGTAAAGAGAGGCTTTTTACTGTAAGCCAACTATAAAAAGGTATCATATAAAATTTATATTTGTCAAATTTATTGAGAATATCACTACATGTGAAATGTCGATTTCACTCAATCACGCACAAATAATTGTTCTAATTAAATATTATAGCAAATGACTTGAGGCATTTATTAATTAAATTTGCAAAACCATAGGCAATGAAATGTTCCAAATAACATATGAATAATTAATAATCACAGGATATGACTCACTAACTAGTTTAAGAAAACAATCTCGCAACTTCAGGTACAAGATGTAATGTACATGTGACCTCTTTTAGATCCAAATATTCATGTCATATATTCTAGAAGGTCTACACGAAGAGTGAATGGACCCCCAAAATTCACCCTAAAAGTTATTCCAAAACATTTGGAACCTTGTTCCAAATTTAGTTAGTGATGATTTTATAATCACTTAGCCTTGAGAACACACAATACATAAGTTTTGAAGAATCTTCAAGTTCTTTGAACCATTCTCAATATTTTAATTGCTAATTAAAGTGGGATGGTCTGACTAGTTATGCTAAACAAAAAACTCTTAAAATTGAACTTCTTGTTCAATATATAACTTGTAAATTTGTATCAATACTCTAGTGCAAATTAAGATAATTAACATAAATTAACTCTTTTGAAGTTTTCAAATAATAATTGAACTTCTGGTTCAATATATTTAATACAATCTAAGAGATTCTATATGACTGTCCATAAATCTTTTAACATAACATCTTCAGGATTTGTACCAAAATCAATTCGAAAATATGATTATTTATGATATAAGATTACTTGTGATATTTGTCAAGATTTGTACTGTTTCACGAGTACAATAAAATATTATTTTACAAGATATATTCATAAAATCTTGGGGATTTCAAATACAAAATTTATGAATATCAAATCAATTGAAATCTTCGAATCATTAGTCTATATTCCTACAAAATACTCATCACAATCATATTTTTCAAGAGCAATAAATTACTATTTCAATTTAGATTCATATATAAATCTACTTTTCTAGAGTAATATCAATATAGTTAAGCTATTACTTTTTCAAGAGCAATAGTCCAACATTCTTTAAAATCATTTAAATTTTAATAAAATGAATCATTGAAATATTAAATGTAATATAATTTTTCACTTTTTAATATTGAACTGGAATATCAATGTATTGTGCATTTGTCCATTAAAACACAATAATGAATCTCACATGTTTTGCTCTTCAAGAGCACAAGATATTCAACAGAATATTATATTTTTATGGTATTTCTTCAAGAAATCTAATAGATTACACTATTCATAACTCTTATAGAGTCTATCATATTCTTCTAGAATATGAGATATGATTGTGCATCTTCCTATAAAAATATCATAATACATCATAATAATTTTCCAGATTACTAGAATTCTAAAAGCAGTAATTCTTAAAAAAATTCAATCAATAATATTTTATTTTCTAATATAATGGGTTTTTTTTTAAGAGTAAATCTATTTTATCTATAACAACTTCTAAATCATTGATAGATTTCAGAAATCATAATTTTTAAGGAAAATATGACAAATATAAATTGATAATTTACTATTAAATTAAGCAATCATATATTATACTTAAATTAAAATATAATAATTTAGATGTCTCAATATAACTAATTATCCAAAATAAGATCACCAGTGATATATTAAGAGCATATGCATTTCCTTTTGTAATATAAATTCACCCATTTACTCCATCCGTGTATGAGATAGGTGACAATGAAAGAAAACTAAAGAGATAAAACTTATATAGAATTCAAAGCTATAATAATATCTTTTGTTCATAATTCACATAAAAAATTGACACAGTTTAGATGTAAATGAGATCTTCTGGATTTCATAGAAGATCTTCAAGAGTAATCACATAACATTTACTAGATATAATTTATACAAAATTTACTCTTCAGAAGTAACATATATTCAGTAGCACTCAATTTAAATTGTTACTACTTCTCAAGTGACAAAGAATTTTAACAATTGTTACTATTTTCTCTTCATGAGCAATACATTTCATACTAAATCATTTAGATTGCTACTGTTATTGGAGCAGTTCAATATTCTTCTAGAATATTAAAATTTGTAATAACTTTTTCTTCTGGAACAAATAATATTATTTCATAGTGATTTTCCAATAATAATCAATAAATTATTTCATTAAATTTAAATCGTACAACGACGTGCTTTTCGGGGGCAATATTAACTTTTTGTTGTTAATTGTATTGATTTAAAACATTGTCACTTCCGGAACAATAACTAAATATTCTTCAAAAATAATTAATATAAACCCTTTATATTACTGTTCTTCAAAAAAAAGTAATATTTAACTGAAATATAACAATAAATTATGTCAATTTTAGAGTAACAACGTATTAGCTCAATTATAACAACTAATATATATATATATATATAAAATAAATATGTATATCTAACTTAAATAATATGAACAATATCTAATCTAACGGAATACAAATAAAAATAAAAATTATGATTATTTAGGATCAAATAATATTTTCTTCCAGAATAAGTATTGTGTTTTCTTCAGGAAATCACAATTAATAATAAATAAATCTCATAATTTTGGGAACAAATTATATTCTATCAGAATATATCTTTAATAAGAGATAAGTTGTGATTTTTCGAGAACACAACGAAACATTCTATATCAATAATATCCCAGAATATCTATAAATATAGAATTTATGTTTATTTAGAAAATTATAATTATTTACACATCTTAGTGCTATTATAGAGTCAGTTACATTCTTCTAAAATATTTAATTATATATTATTTAAATTCTTCAGAAATTACTAAAATGCAATCATGATAATCTTCAAGATTATTAATGTGAAAGAATACTACATCCCCATAAATATCAATATATTAATTATAACATTGAAGATAATCATGTGAAATTTTTAAAACTTTATCCAATAAATAACGTATCAATTACGATATATGGATATATAGGAGTTTATCACATCGTGAATAGAATATAATAAAGAATGATAAAAATGAGATAAATAGTGGCTTTCATATTTACATTCATCCATAATAGACTGCAACAATTATTTCAAAAAGAGGAACCAAGAAAGTTCATGATCGCATTCATTAAATTGAATTTTGACTTTCCATCCCTATACACATAAAGACTTGTGAATCAAATTAATATTTTAAGATCAAGTCATATACTGTGACAAAAGTAAAAAGACGATGAGTTTGACTTTTACAGTATAATAATAAAAATTTAAGGATAATTTTACTATTAAATTGACAAACTATTGTATTGTCAAATTCAGAATAATCCTACCATTAAATTGGTAGATCATTCAAATTAAAAACCATCTAACCATTAAAATTGGTAGAGGATTCTAACTAAGACGACACAAAATTTAGTTATCCAAAAGAAAACATACATAATAATAAAATTATTTGTGCATGGTTTGCATAACGAAAGAAAATAATTAACCACAACCATGCATGATGTGTTGTTCATATGACCGTAGAAAAAGGATCAATGAAACCACCAATGCTCTCGACAAAAGAGAAGTGTCACAAAATAATTGAAGTTTATCAAATATTTCTCCATGAAAGATAAATAAATTTTCAAAAAATCAATCTTTCTTAACACAATTTAATTGTAGCCACCATTTATCATTTTACTGTCGACTCCAAAACTTAAAATTCATTAATTTGAAAGGAATAAGTATTTCATACGAAATACTCAGTAGACTCAAGCACTAGTCAATTAATTCATACAATAAATAGTAATATAGATATGCAATTTCTTCTAGCGTAAAACCCTAAATTCTTTCTCGAACGAGCACCGTATAATGAATGCAAGTCCACGTTCTTAATATATCTCTCTATTGTTATTCTTATATGAGAACAAGCTAAGCATAGCAATGACAAATTCTCAATTCTTAATGAAACAGATTATGTGCATAATCAAGGGATCTTGTACATTTAACATGCAATTCTTATCATTACATATCAATATATAAATCAATTAATATTGCGTAATCTTAAAAAGAGTTTTTGAATAAAGAGTCTACCTCTTAGCTTTCTTGAGTTGAGCTTTAAATATTCAAACTAGCTTACTAAGTGTCCGACCCCTCCATCTAGTCAATAAAGAAAATTAATTAAAGTTAAGAGTTGAAAATTAATTAAAGTTTAATAATTAAAATAAAACTTTGGGGGCTAAAATAAAATAATTGAAAGTGTAAAATGTGAGTGAAAATATGTTTCAAATGATTTTGAGGGTTAAATTGGAAAAGAGGCAAGATTAGGGGTGAATAGGATTTAAATCATAAGTTTGGAGACTAAAAAGCTGAATTCATAAACTATGGGTACTGAAATAGCTAAAAATGGAAGTTATAGGACTGAAACATTTCAGAATATAACTTAAAAGACTATTTTGATGAAAACCAATATGTGAGGAAATATGTGAGGAATTAAGTTGAAAGGATCTAAAACTCTAGGAAACCAACTAATACATTTTAAAACTTGAGGGGCTTCCAAGTAATTTTTGAAATATTTCGAATTTGCAAAAACACCCCCCATCCCAAGAAAACGTCTCCGCATTTCTATATGTAAATATGTATGTATATATATACACACTTCAAACAAAAATGGATTATTTCTTTGGCTAAAAACGATCGTTTTTCTGAAAAGTGATGCTCTCAACGAGCTCCACTCATCTAGGTACGTATTTAGGTAAATGGTGGGTGGTTTCAAAAAAGATCGGTTTTCCGGCAAGAGAAGGAGGTTTCCAGCGAGTTCTACACTGCTTGGAGAAGCCACTGGTGTAGGATTTGTCACCTGGGGTTGAGTTTTGAAGAGACCCAGTTTGACACCCATGGTGTATGAACCGTGTGTAAATATGTGTATTGTGTATGTCTATCTATATATATGAAAATACATAGTGTCTTGGTGTAAATAAGAGATGGTGAAAATGGTTGTTTATTGCTTGAAAGAGTTAAAGAAAGTGGTGTGAAGATGGTGAATGCTTGTAGAAATTTTTCAACGACAATGGAAAAGACAGGAAAAGAAGCGTTGGAGAGGGAAGAAGACGCTTAGCTGCTGCTTGTTGGGTTGAGGGAAATGGGCTAACAAAGGCTCTTTTTATTTTCTTCATTTTGGGTATAGAGTTGCATGGAAATGGGGTGTTGATTGGAGACTTCCATTTGTAGTAAAGTTTTTGAATTCTTGGGTTTAATTGGGCTATAAGTTTTTGGGCTACAAGCTTAGGATTCTCTTGATATGTATTCTAGATTGATAATTGAAAATAATCGGTTTAAATTCAATTTTTCTTATATCGAAATTTATTAGTATAAGTTTCGATCATTAGTTCTTATAATTATCCTGTTACGATACTTTTAAAGTTGAAAACAAAATTATAGTTATGACTAGACGAACGCGACAACGAACTTTGATTATTCAAAATTTATTTATACACGTCATAGCAACACGTATACTAAAATAAAATTTTTAAATGGAAAAATTTTCCAGTCACTACATGATGGATCTAACCCTGAAGCGTTTCTTGGTTGGATACATGGTCTGGAAAATGTCTTTAACTCGCATAACATAAGTGGCTCTCGTTGCATTAATCTTACTAGCTTAACACTTATTGGTCATGTCAGACATGATTGGAGAACAATTAGGAAAAGAATTGAACTGTTAGAAAAACGTCATATTACTTCATGAGATGAGATGAAACGACTCTTAAGCAATAAATATGCCCCTACCTATTATCAAACTCAGTTGTTAGACCAATTCCTTTTGCATTTTAGGCAAGGATTATTCACTGTTCATGAGTATTTCACTCACTTCAACCAATCAATTAAGAGTTGTGGTATATATGAAGTTGGTTTATAGATAGATTGGATCTTAACATAAAAAGTTGGTTTATAGTTCTATCTCAATCATTACGAGCAGCCTACAATTATACTTTGAACCTTGAAAGACTCACAAAAGTCTTGAAGTCTGAGTTTAAGTCATCATCTCCTAAAAAGCCTGTTGTGTATCAACTCCTGTTTCAGATAATCATATCTATATTGTTGACCTTATAGAGCCTTCTGACAATGAAAATGAAATGTTTGAGCCTATAAGGTACTCTGACCATGAGAATGAAAATTTTGAGCCTTATATTGAGTCTCCTCTCGTGACTTTACCTTCCATTGACACAACTACAATAGATACAATTGTAAGCACTAACACAGAATTAAGCTCTATCATTCTTTTACCTAACTTCAAGCGTGCCTTTTATGTGGAGTTATCTCATGTGTCGAATATTTTCCCCGTTGCCACTTTCTTTGCCAAAGAATTTGTCTTATTGCACTCCTTTCCTATTGATATTAAACTTTTGCCTTCTAACTTCCTTCACATTATTCCAACCAAATCAACTGCTAACTATCTTCATAATTCTCATACTGAGATCAAACAAAAAATTATTTTAAATAATGAGGTATCTACTTGTTTTGAATGTGCATAGCTAGTATATCTCTTTTAAAGAACATTTTTATGTTTTATTTCATGTCTCTTTAAGTCACTTTCAAAACATGTTAAGAACAAGGTCATTAATTCAAAACTTAAAAATAATTTGTTTGACTTGCCATTGCGCTTGAATAGAAGTTTAGATTTTAATATTGCCAAATTGTTATCTTGTTGGGGTTCTTTAGAGCCACTAGTTTGCAATCATTGGTTTGTGCAGGCAAGTCTACCATGTTACAACGTGCTACTCACACTGTGGGTTCAGTTGATGTTGTTTTAGATGAGTTGCACCATATGTCACTTCTAAAGGTTTTCTATCAGTGTTCCATTCGCACTAAAGATCACCCTCCTTGGTTAGAGTTTTGCTTCGTATAGTTATTCAGAGTTCTATACCATTGCTTGCCGAGGAAGAAAGATCGACCTCCATGGTTCAGAACAATAATGCTAGTGTTATAGAAGAAAAGAGCCAAAGATCAGGAAGCCAAAGCATGTGAGGTTGAATGTATAGCAAGTTCACTGAAATTCATTAATTATTTACAATGAAAAACCAAGTTCTAACTGATAAAAAACAATCTGCCAAAGAAGCATATTGATTGGGTAAAGATGGCCCGACTCAAATGTAACTTCACCTCAATAAACCATGTATTTTAAATGCCTGAAAATGTTACTTTGCTCCTGCATATCCTTAAAATTAATCTCACTTCAATGGCATCTAGATGGATGTTTCTTCCTTGTCAATATACAAAATATTTAAACATGACATGCAAGTTATAATCTTTTTACTTTATGTACAGATCAGATCTAAAACTTATCCAAAACTCTATCTGATTGTACAAATCATGATTTTTCTCACTTCAACTCCAATTTCCAACAATCCAACGTCTATTTTTTTCAGTTCTTACTCTCAATAAGTAATCCTTTCTTTCAAATATGCCAACGAATGAAATCCAAAAACAAAATAATTAAAATTCCCATCAGATCAGTCATTTGCCAGAAAGAACTAAGCCCAAAAACATTTACACTAATCAAGAACTCATCTTCTACTAAATGAATTAAAAAAGAATCTAATCAGATTATGACTCGATCAATACCTCAAAAGCCAAAAACAGAGGAAAATAAGACTTCCCACGAAGTAAAAAACATTCGTCACTAAGGAAAAAGAATACATTCGTACGTACCATAGATGAGCTCCAAGTTGGCACGAAGGAAGAAGAAAAAAGCCGTTTGATATGAATTGTGAAGAGAAGAAATTGGAGTTTTGATTCGGGAGTGAAATACGCTGGGTGAATACGGTGATTGTTAGTGGGGATATATTTGTAATTACATAATATCTATTTTTTTTAGTTAACTTTTAAAGGGGAATTTTTTGTCAAAGGTCAGTTTAACAAATGGGAGTTTATTGAGGGGCATTTCGACCAATTTCCCCTTTTAAAACAAATTCTTTCTTTTTCTTTTTCACTCTTTTTTTTTTTTTTAAGAAAAAGAAAAGATATACTAAAGCGAGGTTTGGGTTGAGAGTATGCAACACCAAACGTAACTAGCATAACCTTAGAGGTCCTTCGGCACCATGTTCTACATTTCATACAAAAGCAATGATATACTAACTAATTACAATACTATCTGCCTCTCTGTCATGTATTTTTCGAAAACAATAACTAAAACCATTGCATACAGATTATAGACTCCCATTAAGTTCAACTTAATGAATAACCAACATACACGACTCTCTTCCGGCGAAGCAACGATAAGGACATGGATCCCAGAAGCAAGTTATTACAAAGTATTTCTTTACAAATAGGACTACTACAAGAAAAACAATGTTGCTAGTGAAATGTAGTGGCAAATGTCATTTTCTTGGAAGCCCCAAAGATGAGGACCCCACTGGTATATTGACCGTCAATTCTTACAACTAGATAGAGTCAACCAAGAAAGCTAAAAAAGGGTAAAGAAGATAGAATTTATCTTAGATTCAAAAAACCAACTCAAAGTAAATTAAGGTATATTAAACCTTAACTCCCAATGAGACGTGGAATCGAACCATCAAGATATAGGATAATCAAAGCATGTCCGAAGTTCCTTTAAAATGGATGAAATGAGGTCTATTTATACTATAACACGTGTTGGAGCCAAGAAAATTACAAAAGAAAAGAAAAAGATTCAAATTTTGAATCAAAAGGGAGTCCACCAGTCTGCCATAGTGGCATGCGGCCGCACGAGATGAGTTTGTAGCCGTACGGGCGCGTTTCAGTGCATTTTGTTTTTTTGGGCTTAAGCCACATCGCGGCAGCAATCAATGGCCATTTTGGTTTCTTCTTTCCAGATTTGCAATACAAGCCCCCGTGTCCTCAGCTTCTATCGAATTGGCCCACATGACTTCCAAAACCTATCCTTTGGCTCTCTAACTCACAATAACCATCCAAATGTCCCTTGAACCCAATGAAATTATATGTTATTGATTTTTTCTTGTTCAAACGAAACCCAAAACTCAACGAACTCAACTTTTGCACTATTTGCATTTTAGTCTCAAACTTTTGGTTAAGCTCCAATTTCTTCATTTTTGGTGCAACGAGGCCTCCAAAACTTCTAAAATATCCTCTTTGACTTTCAAAACAAAAATTCACATGATTATCATCTTCAATTAGTGTGAGTCAAAAGTAGGGCACATCCGGATCAAATGACACGACCACAATCATCCAAACGCCGTCCATCCACCTTTTTTATGCTGGGAATGGGGAAAAACCCAAAATTTCTGGATTCCAATAAAGGGGATTTCACCCTTATGATGTAATATAGAAAAGGCTTAGAGGCAAACTTTATTTAATACACATTTGAAAATTTACAATAATACTTAAGTTACCTGATTCTGAAACATAAATAAGAAAAAATGCTAGCAAGGGTGAGATTTGATAGAAGGGGATGAAATGGGTGGATTTGGATTGTTATTTGAGGGACTTATTTGCAATTTTGCATTTTACAACATTCGATATTGCTGTTTATTTAGAATTTTTGGTGAAAAGGCTGTTTAGACAACTTTTTTTAGTTGAGCAGATTATATTATTAGGCCAAAGTTCCCAAGTTAGGGTCCATTTAGCAACCAATTACAATTGGTTCACAGATGAGATAGATCATACTTCATAACTTGCTTATAAAAAGAATGCAATTATACATTATACCGTACCTAATTTAAATAAAGCAAGAATGCATTTGCCAATTCCTCCCAATCCAAGAGCATGGTTTCCGCCATGTATCTCTTTCTCTACACACAAAAAGATAAGTAGTAAGTTAAAAGCTAATTCTCTGCCTTGTTGTCATTTTGTATATTAAGGTAATCTAATGGTACTTTTTACCTCAACAAAATAATGAGTAGTGTATATTAATGTAAAAAATAATTCATATTGAAAACATAATTTTTAACTAACAAATCAAGCCCATGTACTATTTCTATTTCAAAAAGGAATTTGGTCACAACAACCACACCCTTGTATTTTATGAGAATTAACATTTATGTTGATTATTAACAAAGATCCAGAGCAGTCTAAAGATAAAGTTCAAACAAAATTCTATTTGAACAGATATTTGTTAAATAAAGTGCGATCCCCACACCCCCCACAAAAAAAAAAAAAAAAACCCATAACCAAAAAAATAATAATAATAAAAAATAAAAAATTAGTACCGAAAAACAAAAATAATGATTCCAAAACAGCTAGGACTTTTCAATAATTTACCACAAATTGCCATCAGCAAAGCCCAACAGATGTGAATTTGTGAAGAGCATGAGACTAATTTAGAAACACAATCTTCTTCACCACTTTTGTCCGAATTTCACTCGCCAGCGTTGCTCTTCTCCTCACCATCAACTCTCCCTCTAATCCCCGAAAGTGGGTTCTGCCGATTCGGGGTGGGAGAACAAGATTTGTGTATTCTATTTAAGTAAATTTTGCACTAGATCCCTTTAGTTTCATTCAGCCTTTTAGTTTTAACACTTATGACTTGGATCCCAGTCCTACACTAATTCAGAATTCCAATTTAATCCCTGAACTATATTTTCCTTCCAAAAAAAATTATTTCCACAATTCTAAGATAAATTAATTTTTCTTTTAACTAGACGAGATGCGAAGATTAATTTTGGCAAAGTAGCTCAAACTTGATTACATTGACGTAGCTCAAACATGCTCGATTGTATCTTTTAACATTTTCAAGACACTACCTACAAGGAAAATATATTATTTTTTGAGGATGTAAAAATGGGGTGCCATATTGGAACGAAGTGCGCCTTGGACGATGAGGAGTAGGAGCTGCAAGACGAGGAGAAGGAAGCCCAACAGGCAGCTGATGTGATTAGGATTTGAGGGAAGGAAATACCACGGAAATGACTATGCTTCCTTAAAAATTATTTAAAAAATGCTAATTTATTATGGTGCTTTGTTGGACATTGTGTATCGAATTTCTATTTTTGACAAGATGTTGGTGCATCATATTTCGATATATATATATATATATATTAATACAAGGAAGAGATAGTGGAGGGGAATGATGAGTATGATTGAAACCAAAAACCTCTTATCTTAAACGTGAGAATTTAACTACTGCAACACTTGTTCGAAACCCATCCCTATACATATATATAAATTAATATTTTTTTTTGGCTATAAATTATTATATTAGGGTAAATTTCACATATGGTTCCTCACCTTTGCTTATTGTATCAGTTGGGTCTCTATTCTTCTTTTTTTTCAACAACGTAGGTCCTCAATATCTCATAAATCTACACATAAGGTCCTTAATCTTATAAAATTGACAATTATACCCTTAATCATTTTTCTTTAGTAACATTTACTTTCTAAATAAAAGCAAAAAGAATTAAAAAATAAAACTAACAGAAAATGAAAAAAATAAAATAATTTTTCCCATCATACCTATCTAGTTCCCTACCCATCCCCAACTCAGCTGTAAATGATAAATTCCAATAGTCGTTTTCAACGACAAAAAAGGATATCCATATTTTGCTACTTACTATTCCCACTACTGTTAGAAATAGTAGGAAAAATGAGGGTTTCCCTGAAAAAGAAAAATACTTCAAGTATCTATCATAAACAATCAAGTTGGGGATATAGGTAGAATGTTTAACTAGTTAAGTAGGTGTAAAAAATTTATTTTTCTTTTTATTTTTATTTTTTTACTATTTTTAGATTTTTTATTTTTATCTAAAAAAATTAAGGCAAAAATGTCATAAGGGACTTTATGAATGAATTTATGAAAGGTTGAGGACCTATAATATTGGAAAAGAAAGATTAGGGATCCAACTAAAAGAAAGTGTAAAAATTGAAAACCATATGTGAAATTAACCCTAGTGCATGAGTATTACTTCCCATTCATTGAAGGATTATTCACCACTTCAAATTCTTCTCATCCTTAATCATTTTTAACTAATTAATTTTGATAAGATTTACTCCCTACGTCCCACAAAAATAATCCAATATATTATTTTCGTCTATCCCACAAAAAACCCACTTGTCATATTGAATATGTATTTAATTTTTTATTTCCATATATACTCTTAATTAATATATTTATTATTACTTCACATCAACTATCTATGCACTGAAAGTCTTCTCGAATAATTAATAATAGATAAGAGTACATATGAAAATATATGAGTCCAATTTAAGATGATTTTGATTATTAAAGATTTTATATGAAAAATGTTATTCTCCAGCTAAATTCCTATTTTTGTGATGTTTGACTTTTTTTTCCCCCATGAAAAACATTTTTCTACTTTTAACCACGTGACCAGATTTTCTTTGAAAACAAGGAAAACATTTTCCTATAAGGTTGTAGGTTTTTTGTTTTCCAAATAATTTATATATTATCTACAACTTTCTTGCACATTCCGTTTGAAATTACACGAAAAATATTAAGTAAATAAGTACCAAAAAGTATCAAATGTATGACATCCGGTAGACAAGAAAAAATCATCAGGAAGAACAATGGGAAAACTGATATGCCATGCTCAAACGTAGAGAGACTCAAAATACAAAAAATTGTCCAGTGTTATCTGTTTTATACAAATTCAGCATTGAAATACAAAAGTTGCTATTGTCTACGTCAAATTCAATTCCTAAATCTGCAAAACTGCGTTCCATTAGAACAACTTCTAATACTTGTATAGATCCCCAACACAAGAAAGCACACTACATTCTCCGCTTCAGAACATCGAGGCATTCTTGAGCTGAACTTGTGCAGAGCCCCCACACAAAAAGCACACTACAGTTTCTGCTTAGGACATCGGCGCATTCTCGAGCTGAACTTGTAAGAAAGCACACTACATTTTCACTTTAGGACATTGAAGCATTCTCTAGCTGAACTTTAAGCCTGAAAGTACTGCAAACAATTCATGTCATCAAGAGATGGAAGCAAATAGCAACGATGAATTTGTCCCTCCAAAGCCAAAAGAGTTTGACAGAGCTGCTCTAATGGTCATCCTCTTAGAAGCAGACAAAGGCATGAAATTGCCATTGAAAAGGGGATCTGGTTTTGTGAGATTAAGCGTTAAAGGAGCAATTCCCTGCCATGAAATGTGTACACAAGCAGATGGGAAATCAAACAAAAGATCCTCATACATTACAAAATCCCAAATATTAATCATTACAAGTAACATACAAGTAAAAACTATATATGATTTTCATATATTGTCGTCATGTTAACCATTTTCATTTATTGTCGTCACGTTAACCATTAACTTCATAAGTTTTCTCTTAGAATAGCACTTGAACGTCACTCTATTAGAACAGAGTAATGATATTTTATTCTTCATCCATCTAAGAGATACATGTTAAAAGTTTAAATGAAGATCAATCACACTACTGTTTCTTTCCTCATTTTGGGCAAAAATAATACTCACTCCCACAGAGACTTACTCCTACTTTCACAGAGATTAACAAAAGTTCAATTCAGGTGTGCTTGATTGCCAAAGATTTTCCAAAAATGGTTCTTTTCCCCACCTAAATTCTTACTTATATGGTGTTCGATTGACATTTTTTCCATGGAAAACATTTTCCAACTCTTGGTACGTGTTGCAAAACAATATATGAAACAATTGATACAGTTTGATTCCTTAACTAAATTAGCAGTACTTCTAAAGACGTGACCACATTTTCCTTAAAAACAACGAAGACGTTTTCCTACGAGGGTGCAGGTTTTTTGTTTTTTAGGCAATTCATACTTTTTCTCGTGAATTTCATTTATAATTAAACACGCTGCAAATTATTTTCTATGGAATTCAATTAACATGAAAATATTTTCTTTTTAAAGAAAATTCCATGCTTGTAATCAAGCGTTAATATTGTTGGAAAAGTGAAGTTTAACAGCATTTTCCTAATATACCCTTTAATTTACTAATTATTTCATTTTAATTAATAATTCTATTTCCTCAGTGACAATGCACATTAAATAAGGGCAAATAAAAAAAATAAGGTTACAATTACATTATACAAGGAAACTGACCGATTTTTGTGGGACGAATGAAAAAGAAATACATGCCTATCTTTGTGGGACGGAGGGAGTAATATGCACACTCTCATAATAAGGAAGGGTGGGGATTGAAGGCATACCTAAATGAGAAATCTAAAGACATTATACACGTTTTTAAGTGGATAAGTTTTGTGGAATTTGTGCAATTTAAGAAACGCCAGAGACTTTGGTAGACTTGACTGAACTTTCATTAAGACATTTAGGACTTTTCAAGATTAACTTGGGATTTCATTTTAACAAAACATTGTATATAAACATAATATTATGTTTAACAACTTCTTACATGACCAAATCAATTCAAACACAATTAAGAAATCATATTACTTGTGTTAATAAAAATTATTTTCAAAGAATATGGAAACTTAGATTAATTATAAGTTCCCGAAAGGTCTAATGCATGGTTTCAGTTGAAACAATTTCAGAATGTGACCATTCCATTTATAATGCAAAATTATTAGTATATAATTAATAAAAAAAGAAGGCTAACCAAACTAAGAATTAAAAATAAAAAAAAATTAAAAAAACAAAAACTAAATATCACTACTTATATAACAGTATTATCTCTAATTATTGAAATCAAGAATCATTAACGCAAACACACGCGCATGAAAAAGAATTAAAAAAAAAAAAAAACCAGTCGACCAATATGCATAACCAGGAAAATAGACACGGTATTTAAGTTGAGAGAAAATTGAAAAGAAAGGGCACATATGTGATTTGCAATAGATGAGTACTTAAAAATGGAGATTTGTGTTGTACATGGGGGGTGCAATAGAATATGGGATTGTGATCGGTTTTGTCTCTTGCATCATCATTAGGTCATCTTAGAGTTATCTCTAGAATGCTGAAAACGAGTCATCTTCGCTAAAGCGTCTATAGCTTGGTTCCTTCATAATGTTCCACAATTCTAGAGTCTATCATGAACTTCAAGTCCCTTCATGCATGCAGGTTGAAGGCCTTCACTTTTGGCAAGCAACAGTGCCTAGCAGTGCCCGTTGTGTTTAAGTTTCAGTTTCAAATGAGAGCACTAACTTAAAATCAGCTTTTTGGTTGTTAAATCTAAAAAGGTCACCACTAATTTAGAAACTATTTTTGATTGTCAAATGCACAAATGCTAGCTCAGACAAGTCAAGCTAGTTCTTCAACCTAACACTCTGAACAGTTATAGTTTGGATAGGCATTGGTCAAGCATATTGAAGTAATCCCTTGTTCTAGAACAATAAAGTAAAGAGACTTTAATCCTTTATATAAAGTTACTGTGGCATACCTCCCCAGGCAGATTTATCTATTAATAATAAAGGCCTAAAAATAGTTGGGCACAAATATTGCAGATTTCCTTTGAAACTGAAACTTCCAAACACAAACCTTTGGAAGCTATTAATAACTAAGCAAGACCGCAATAGTTAACATCTCAACATAAATACTCTTAATTGTGTATGGCTAAAATAGAAAAGATTGCCTCAACCGCTCCAGCTGCTCCAAGAAGATGTCCAATAGCACCCTGTTAAGGGATCACCAGAAAAATATATATTAAAGTCGATGTTGACATGCCACGAGACAGTGTTCAAGCATAATTAAAAATGATGGCAAGAGATGAAGAAGTAGTTACATTGTTCTAATAATATTCGTCTAACACACACTAAACAAATTTGTTCCATGTGATGTCTAAGAATGTATCTTGTGCACATATTTTCCTTTACCTATAAAGAAATACACTTATAAGACACCTAAGGTTTACCTTAGTGGAGGAGAAGGCCAAAGCACCGGATGCTGCATGACTTGAAAATGAAGATTGGATTGCTTTAGCTTCCACAGCATCACCTGAATGAGAAATTTTACCATATTTACTGAACTTACAGGGTCATAGAAGTAACTGAGACCCCTTGAAGTTTTGGATGGCATTTTACCCAAAGGAGTGGACGTAGCGTGTGCATTTATGTAATCCACCTGATCGGGATCCAGACCAGACTACCAAACAGAGAAAAGATGGACAGGTGAATAAACTTTTTTGCATTCTCCATTTCATTGACATAAAATAATTAGCAAGATACCGTAAAGAAACTATATACGACTAACTGATCGCAAGATGCCTCAGAAGATACAGGGAGAGGTGTAATCAACCACATACAAAATGCATAAACTTAAAACAGAGAAGCAGCAAGTAGCAAATGTCAGAAAACCAAGGGATTTTTATTTTTTTAAGGCCGGTGGGGCTTGTGGGTTTCTAAGGTGGGTTGAGGAAAGAAACAAAAAGAAGAAGAAAAAATAGAAGCCACTCACTCAAGCGCAGTCTATAATCAACCAGTCACTCAAACGAATTCTTATTGTTTGTTTCATCACTATATTTGCAATAGAAACTTCAAGGAATAAGTTGAATAATTTTATTCCGATAGAACTAAAACTAGTTGGAATATTGTTCCACTATTATCCAATTTGACTGAATTAGGCCAAAAAATAGGGGAAAAAATTAAAATTCAGTTTACTTTTCCATTTTTAGTAAGGATTATTTACTTGCCTTCAAAAACCATATTGTATTACTATTTAAAGGGTTCAATCCATGAGAAATTCAAGGTAGCCCAGCATTTCAACTTGGTACCAGGGCAAGAATACAAAGTCGTACAATTACAAGGTCTTCGCGAAAAACCTTGTTACATGACGTATTTCAACTAGCACATTGCAAGTCCCTCTTCCTTTGGCAGCGTAACCTATTTTCCTGATCTTAGAAAGGTAATATAGATATTGTGGATGTGAGTCTAAAGCTGAAACATCAATGGTATATCCAGATGAATATGCGCTTTTTTTTTTTTTTTTTTTTAGTGCATTATATCCATGAAGTTTCTATTTGGTGTAAAGTTGTGCAATCAATTCATATTGGTTGACTAGCCACATGAGACGCATAACAATTTGCTGTAATTATCATATCTTGATCCCCCGTCTTTTTCTGTCTGCCACATCTCATGCACACATTCTTCAGGCTGCCAAATCAGTGGCTAAACCTTCTATGTTTGGCTACTCTCTCTTTATAACTTAATATGAGTATTAGACACTAATGAACTTTCTCATAACTGTGCAACACTTCATTTTCGGCAACTCTCTTCATATTAACAACAGTTTTAGATACTAGAAAACTTTCTTAGAACTATGCAACACTTCATTTCAATCAACTCAGTCGATGGTACTCAACTAGTATCAGAAAATCATGGGTTTTTACATGTAAACCTAGACACTTTTGGGTCAACTTAAGCCCTCTAATATACACGCAAGGATTTGCTAATTCTTATTTCTTCTAGGTGCAATGCTCTTTACCTAGCTGTGGCTTTAGTGTCAACCTTCAACTTTTTCAGATTTTACTCATGTAACTCCTTGTGAAGGAAATCTAAATAAGAAGAGAGTTTTACCAAGTAGAATGGAAAATTTTACTACTTGGAGCGTAATTGGGATTATACTGTTTTAAGCAGTAGTTCATTATACATCACTCTCCAAGTAGAGCATGTGAATATGCAATTTTTTTAGCACAAGCAGATGGCAACTTAAAACACCATCAGTCGGGCCTACCTCTTAAATGGACCAATTAAAAGTGACCGTTCCCCTATTGATGGATTTCAATTGTGAGGCCTACATCCGTGTCAGCAATGGCGCCATAAAGGTACCATTCGATGGTGCTAGAACCGGATTGTATGTCAATATATCATCAACTAGAGGGGGAGAGGTAGAACGTTATGTCAATTAAAATTCCAATTAGGCTTAAAGCTGAGATAGAGAAAGAATAATATTTTTCTTTTCTTTCATTTTTTTCTCCTTTTTTTCTCAGTTAGGACTATTTCCTTCCAAAATGCATTACTATTTTAAGTGGTTTTTCAAGTAGGACTATTATTTCAAATAACCCCTTTCCCAACTTAACCAGATGCACTAGTCATGATCTAAATATTAACATAGACTATTTTTCCCCCTTTCCGATGAGAGAATAAAAAAGTTATCCAGAACTTCCCATGTCTCTCCTTCCCTTCTATTTATTATCTGAAGAGTACTCACTGCTCATGACAACAAAAACGTCAGAAGGCAATAGGAATTTAGGTTGGATATATGAGAAGTATTTATGTCATTGACTAAATAATTTTTTCTGTTTTCTTAAAGGAGGTAAGGTAAATATACATCTTCATGTCCCGTATCTAAAAGGCGTGAGTTTTGTCCCCATCAAGCTCATATTTTTCTCTAATGTAGATAGGTGAATGCCTCACCTTGAGAGAACTTAAATATTTTTTATCTTACTTTCGATGGTATAGATCTAATTTCATATGATGTAAAAGGGTAGCTGATATGTTTATTAGTTAAAGAAAGAACCTAACCAGGAAAAGTAAATGGATTCTTTTCTCACTTGCATAAGGCAGAATTAATGGATTATTTTCTCACTTGCATAAGGCGGAATTTCTTAGTTGGATAACGAGGATTCATTTTGGTTTTGGGCACTAAAAGAATGTTCACAAACCTTTATATTTAAAAACACAATCTGATCAAATCAATCACATCCACATATTCGACAAGACCCACTTGTACTGCATAAATCTCAGCCACTCATTTTGATAAAAACCAATATTATTTTTAAACAAAAACACTTTGTGAACACAATGTAAGTCACTTACTTCTATTAACTCAACTTAGAGTGTGTGGTTTTAATTTTTCAAGAATTGATTATGTAAAAAAGTGATTTCTTTGCAGTGTGTGTAAGTGTGTGTATAGAAAGTAATATGGGCAATTGTGAAAAATGAATTTTTAAAGAATGCCTGGTTGAGAATGAAAGTTCAAAAGAATCAATTATTGGAAAATCAATTTCATACAAGTCCTTGGTAGAAATCAATAGCAGAACACAGTGGATGGTCTATTTGGCCTTAATTTGCATTAGCAGCCATTCTGTAGGAGAATATCTCCACCAAAATATTGACAATTAATCAGCAACAGATATGTGATCAATGAATGACTTCTCCAAAATATCCATAATGGATATGAGCAATGAGAAATAGATGTTGATTTCTACCTGCCTCAAAGCACGGGTCATGGCCAAAATGGCCCCTCTTCCGTCAGCTTGAGGTTGAGTTATGTGATATGCATCACCTGATTGAAATAATAGCATCTAGTGCTGAATTAAAAACTGAAAACAGATCAAACAAACTAAGAAAGGATGATTGTAGAAGCAACCTGACATCCCATAACCACGAACCTCTGCATACACTTTAGCTCCTCGCTTCTCTGCATGCTCCAATTCCTTTGAATATAAAAATAATGTGAGGATGAGGCACCAAATATTATCGAGGCTTGTAAGAATCCAGTACCCGAGGATTCTACACATCATTGACTATGTAAATACTATCTTACGAGTTCTCATAACAAGAGCAATTTGCCAATTAAAGCAAACAGCGGATTTAGTACATGAAGGTTACTCCTCTGACAAATGAGTTAGTTCTTCATAACCCCTTCAATTGGGGAAAAATCAACAACAGTCCATATCAAAGCTAAAAGAGGTACACTTTTAGTGTACACCCACCTCCAAAACCAAGATACCAGAACCTTCACCTATCCCGTGTGTCATGCATAAAGGTCAAAAATTTAGATTCAAGAGCTATTTGGGACATTGAATAAAAAACCTCAATATCAAAACCAGTACATACACAAATCCATCACGGCCAGTATCAAAGGGCCTAGAGGCTTCTTCAGGAGTAGCATTATACTTGGTCGTCAATGCCCTAGACCTGTTTAAATTAGGCAGAATTACACAAACTTGAAACTATGAAAACCAAAAGGTGCAAAGCACAAAACAAAAGTAATAGGGCACAAAAAGTTCATCTTCTAAAAAGAAATATGTGGGCACACACGTGTACACAGGGATGGGAATGGGAAGAAATGGTGTGACGCAAAATTTCAAACAACCTTCACTAGATCTGGCCGATACAACATCAAATGCAGATAGTTCATTGTCAATTGACTCATTTTTCTTTCTATCAAGAACCTACCTTCCTCCCTCCCTCTAGATCTTCTCCCATCGCACCTACTCTAGGATTCCATTTATAAACCTCACAACATCACAGGGAGTATTCACAGATCGTTACCCAAATTGTAAGATTTCTCTTACACTCAGTTGTAGAAGATTCAAGCTAGTTCTCCCACCTTACAATTTGGTCCTTTTCTATGGATTAGGTACATGAAAAGACGCTTCCCCTTATGAGTTCCAATGACGGTTAAGCCCAAATTTTATAGGTTTGCATTAGGGATTGTTCTCTTTATTGTTTTCAAATTGTTGTCCATGTCAAGTTTTTCAAAACACTAATATCTTTTTTACTTTTATATTTTTTATGAGAACAGAATTTTTAAAAGAAGGAAGGATTTTGTAAGTTAATCTCAAAAAACTTCTCCACCATTAACATGGTCGCACTCCCACACTCACACTCATTATCACCACGGTTAGACCAAAGATGTTTTTGTGTGTAGACTAAATACTGTGGTCTCATTATGAAGTCAGAGACCAAAAAGAGATAACACACAATGCCACCGAAGGGTGGTGGCACTGTAATTACACAGCAACACCAAGAGGGACCCCAACGGTGCAGCAATTTAAAAACTAGAGCTTGAGGTAGGCGGCAGCTGGGAAGGGAAAGATTGAAGCTCATGAAATTATGGTAAACATTTGAAAGCGTTGGACCACGAACATAGTTTTTAGTTTTTAACCATTTCTCAGAGTTACAAATCAAATGTATTTTCCAGTTTTTCTCTTTAGAAATATGCCTAGCAATATATTTCCAAAATGACAACCCAACGCGTTTTCAACAATCTAGAAGCAAACATCCAAAACACAAAACCAAAATCAAAATTGAATTCGTATCTCAAAATTGAGAACTTAGTCCAGCACAGAATGGTATATCTAACTTAAAGTCCATTAGCATACTTTTTAGAATTATCATAACATGAAAATCATACTATATATAAAAGCATGTCGAGAAACATTGTGGACCCTAATACCCTCACTTTTATCTATAATTCCTTATATTTCCGGGACGTTAATATATCATCCTCATTATTATTACATTTATATAGAATAAAATTTTGTCTATGCAAATTCAAAAAACTTGGTACTTTTGTTTTCCATTCCGTGCGTATAATCCACAATACTCTTACAGTTATATTTTTCTCTCTCTTTATTTCTCAAGTTAATTGGTTAGGTTAAAGTAGGTGATTATTTAATCTTCCTCTTCCATATCAATTTAAAATTTCACATTGTTAATAACAAGGTTACACCATTAGCTTTTGATTTTCTCATGATCAAATATGTCTCCCATAAACCTAGTTATGATAATTTTGTTTTAAATTCTTCATTTTGATTTAATTCCAAACAACCACTTTCTCCATATTTAAGTGACTCCAGCAGGTGCACGAATTGGTTTTACACGAACATCGAATGAAAACAATTCACAGTTTTTTATTAGCGTCGCAGTAATCGACTGGACTACTCAACGAATTAACCACTAGTAGTTAACTCAATGCTTGCACAGGGTTCTACATATGGTTGGAATTGAAAATAGTCTTAGCTTACACAACAATTAATTGAATGTTTGAAACTATTTATCTTGAAATACTATTTAAAAAGCCACGTCATGCTATTTCTGTTATTTAAAAAAAAAAAAAAAACGGATCAAATTTATTGCATCTAAGTATCTCATGGGATCCACATATTTGCACCACTCATGTTCACTTAGGGCTTGGATTGCAAGTATCGAATTTGTGTCTACAGAATATTTTCCTGGTAATTAGATTGCCGGTAATTGAATTCCAAAGAAAATATTGTAGAAATAGAAGAGAATGCTAACGTGGGTAAAATCTCTTGTGGGTAAAATCTCAATCAACTGAAATTCATTGGAAATTATTTTATAAGTATTATGACAAGCTTTACAATCAACTCTAGTTTGTAAGTGCAAGAGACGTATATTAAATTAGTTGAGAACGCATCACTAACAGGTTCATAGAATAAGAAGTTGGACTGCAACTTCCAAATCTCTTTCAGGATTACGGACGGATACTTGATCTTTGTAACATCGACAAGAACAAAAGGTTGGATGAAAAGTTAAGAAACATTACCTACAGAATCCTGCTATAGACAAAGCATCAATGCTTGCCTCTGTTCCTCCTGCAACCATGACATCAGCATCTCCAAATTGAATCATCCTAGCAGCATCACCAATGGAATGTGCCCCAGTAGCACAAGCAGTCACTGCAGCATGGTTTGGTCCCTAGATTCAAAACCAAGACTAGAATATGCAACAATATCGTTTATCTAATAAAAATTATTTATTGTCCTTCTAAAATGAGATAAATATATATGAATTGAACCTAAATATTATGAGGGTAGAAGTTGTCAGGAATCCTATACATATTATTCAGGATATTCTTGTCAATTAATTTAGGACATACTTTCTCATGCCCCCCCCCCCAACCAAAAAAAAAAAGGCTACAAGAAGACAGCAACCAATACAAGCACTACTAGACTTTCACAGAATCTTGTAAAATATAAAGCTACTCAACATATATTATTATACATACGAAGAAGGAAAAAAAAATTATAAATTACCATTATCATGCTAAGATCATTATCTTTAAGGTCATATGAGGGATTTACTCAATGATCCCATATTTTGTATAAGCTTTCTTGTATTTTAAAATGACTTGCAAGATATTAGAATACAAACCTGGAATCCATACTTCATACTAATATGGCCAGAAGCCATGTTAATCAGTATCCGGGGGATGAAAAATGGACTGAGCCGGCGTAGGTGCTGCAATCAGAAAATAAATAACAGAAAAGTATGTTTAGTTAAAAATATATTGAGGCATATAGAACATTTACCATAGAAAGAAAAAAAATAATTTATCAGGATTTTCTATTTTCCGTTGAGTTCTTGTTCTGGTAGGATTTATTTAATTTTCTTAGCTATTTTCCTTCTTAATTAAGAGTTCCTTATTTTCTGTTTAATCTACATTTTGGACCTATACATAAAGGATTTATTTCATTGTAACTGACACTTACAATTTTAGTTCTTCTTTGTTCCCTTTCAAGTTTCTTGGGTTGCCGACAAGCTTGGCTTAGAGGCACTCATCATCAAATATACCATCAATATTGGCAGTAAATCATATATAATTAACTAATATGTCATCCCCCCACCCAACCCCGCCCCCCAAAAAAAAAAAAAAAGGAAAAAAAAAAGAAAACAACAACTAAGATGTCATCTTGGATCAGTGGGCATATGTTTTGCTTCTGGAGATTCACAAATGCTTTACAAATCACTGGTGCAGACTAACACCAGAAATTGCCAAGAAACAGCAGAATTCAGAATCCAAGGAGAAAATTTAGTTTTAAAAATAAATAAATAAATAAATAAGGTATGGGCAAAACCTTCTCACATATCATCTTTGAAGCCTCCAATATGTCACTGATGCTACCAGTCCCAGCACCAATGGAAACTCCCTGAGAATTTTTAAGTCAAAACTGAAGCCCTAACTACACCACCAAATGGACATCAGGATAAATGAACAAATACCGTTTGTTCCTTCTTGTCTTGATCAGTGGGCATCCAATTAGCATCTCTAAGAGCCTCATCAGCAGCACATAATGCATAGCCTATAAACCTGGCAATAGATCTATGATCCTACACCAAAACTTAAAAGTCAGGACTCAGAATTTCAATATTATTATATGGCGGGTTACTGCAAAAGCTGGTAAGCACAAGAAGAAACAATAATTCCACCTGGATGTATGTAATTTCCACCTGTGGTAATTTCACCTACCACTATGAATAGACTAGCTATCATGTGCAGGATTAAAAATATGTCATCATACTCCTTGTTATTCTTGTTTTCGTCGTAAAAAATTTTGATTTTACTTTGCGCAACATAGAATAGAAACTAACGAAAATACATTGCTGCATCTCGTGTGCTACAAAAAGGTAAATCAACCTCATCTCAAAGCTTATATAGCCCATGTTTGCAATTCAATTCTATTTTTAAATAAAACTGGTTAAATAAAAATTGGTTAAACTAATGACATCCACATATTTCATGGACCACATGTACTGCACAAATCTCGATCATTCAACCCTACTCATTTTCTCTCTCTTCTTTCTCATTAAAACTCATTAAAATGAGTTTGGAAACGGGCGCATATCTTAATAAATTTTCATCTATTATTGGATGAGACAACATAAAATTTGTTAACACCTCAAAGTTGATTTAGTATATCGACCTTTATGATCCAAACTAAAGAAATTTAGAAAACGGCATTTCTTCCTAGACCATAAAAATGGAACTTCGTATTGCTCGTCGCTGACATATAAAAAGGTGAATGAGGGAAAATCTTCTGATTTCCCATTTTGCCATTATATATTTTCTCTATTTCCTTTTTTTCCCTTAAAAGAAAAGAAAAGAAAAAAAAAAGCAACTCTTAGTTCACTTCATTTTTCAACTCTTACGCACCGTCGAAGATAAAGCTTCTTATCATCATAACTAAGTTAAAAGATGGGTAATATACATGTCAAATTAAAGGTCTCAACTTGACATTCACTATCTAATTATGATGGTACTGTTCATTGTAAATCTCAAAACTAATAGGTGAAAGTTAATATTACTTTTTAAATTCAGCACCAAGTTACCAATCTCTCATACTTCATTCAATTGAGTGAATATTATATTTTATAACTTCTTAATTTGTTTCAATTTAATCCCTCATGATTTAGGGCTTGTATGGTTTTCATTTTTTGAGAATTGACTTTGTAAAAAGTGAACCTTTGGGAGAATGAGGAAAAGTTACGAATTTACGTGTAAGACTATTTTACTGAATGAATGTGTAGTTGAAAATGAGTTTGAGTGAAAATTGATTTTGAGAAAAATCAAAGTCATACGGACCCTTATTTTCAATACTTTATAGTACTACCGTCTTCTTTACTTCATTCATATAATGACTCACTAACTATTTGAGTATTTATAACTTGACTATATACGCTTGTGGAATAATTTTCTTCTCTTTCTCAGGAGTTTCATACTCCAAAATTGGAGGTGTGACAATCACATTAACGATTGAGTTTAGAAGATTTTTCTTCTTGAAATACTACGCACGAATATCTTACGCATTTAATTATTTAAAACACATGTACCTACACAATACATGAATGTCTTATTAGTATTCAAATTCATAAATTTAAGATGTATTTGATTCATTTTCTAACAAAATCAATTAAAAATATACATGAAAAATTAAAAAGGATACAACTAAAACACTCAAAATATGGTGGGTAAAGAAAAGGGGGGTGAATTAATATGGTTGAAAAGAACAAGTTGATGTTCTTACATGCTCTAATCAGTCCACAACTCATATTTGTTTAGAAAATTAAATTAAAATTCACTATATCCTAAGATTAATCCTTCATTTATTATTATTTAAAAAAAAAAATCTGTAGCTAATGCTTACATGATTATTGTTAAACTAAAGCATATAAGAACGTTATTGGCTCCATTTTTTTCGTAATATTGAGAAGGGCATGGATGTGCACATTCTTTTTCGTCAAGTTTTAGTACGAGCGAGGTGAGAAGGAAGAGAAATGAAACTTTCAAATGTTCTAGTATCACCATTTTCTTTCCAATATTATTTCAATTCTTCAAAATAATATCCAACAACTTAATAAATTTAAAAGTTGATTAAACATCCTAATTAACTCCCCGTTCCACTACATATGCTTGAATGTTAATAGTCTACGTAAACCTAAAAAATCTAGGAAGCTCTAACACATCATCTTTGCGGAATACCCATGTTGACATGACGCAACACGGGTATAGGTATGAGATCCATACCAAATCCTTCAATTTGAAATCGGACACGGTAAGTCAGCCTGGAAGAACTGAAGGGAGAGAAGGTAGATGAAAACTTCCTGGTATCTTAACTGAAAAAGCCTTAAAAAACAGAAGCCGAATCGTGTGAAGAAGAAAAACCACAAATGGAAGGAAGAAATTTGAAAAACGAGAGCCCGGAGAGGGAAAAGAAATATCGACTTTTTCCTTTGCCATGGATCTCAATCTCTAACCCCAGGCTCCTACCCCTATTGCTAACCACCTAGCATCACATGTCATTAAATTTAAATTTAGGCTGGACCAAGTCCATGTGTTGGGTTATAGTTTATTAAAATTGAAATGCAACAGTATATTTAACAAGCCCAATAATCGTTTAGAAATAATGTGTCATCATTACATGAACTTTATAAAATTCTTGAAAAAAAATACTAGCATATTTTAATATTATAAAATTAAGTTTTTATTTTGTGAACCATGCCCACGTACCCGTATCCGAAATTTGGATCGATGTCAGGCATCTCCATGTATCTAGATTTGAAAAAATAAAGGATCTGACACTTAGATCCGCACCGGTACCCCATACCCATACCCATGTCAAAGTAACATAGTAAAAAACTAATTGAGGAAGAAAAAGATAATTTACAATATTATTCAACATACTTTTTCTTTATAAGTATTATTCAACATATTTATACCATAACAATAGATTAAAAAAAATTACTTAAACTATCATTTTAACATGATTGCATATTATATTGTTACGATTAATGTATATACAACACAATAGAATCAAATTATCACCTAAATCAAGTCTTTCATGCTTCTTCCCCCCCCCCCCCAAACTTGCCTGTTTCTGTAGGGAAAAACCAGAAAACAAAAAATACCTGAAATTCTGGACAAAAAGTGTAACAAACTTTCCACCTTTACAATTTTTTTTTTTTTTTTTTTTTTTTGATTATGCTCTGGCTATTTTTCTTCAATGAATATCTCAAATGAGCTAAAGTAGAAGTGTAATATAGAACGAGGGGTAAGGGAAGAGACTGAGAGAGGAAATAGTACATTGTACCTCTTACATTAAAAATGAAGGGATTAGTAATGAAGGGTGGGGAGAAATTAAAATTAATTAATTTTTTAATTATAATTAAATAAAAATATAAATTAATTCAAATAGATATTATTGCAATATTGTGAATATAAGTTGGACAAAGAATGGTACATGCGATGTGGTTCGAATTCTGCTAGGTGCACACATTCCACATGAGAGGTCTCGGGTGCGAACCACACCTACCCCTCGCACCCCCTATGGATCCCTTGTATATTTATAAAAAAATTAAAAAAAAAAGGGAAGAAAATGATTCTCAAGACTTGTGACTTTTAATATATTATTGACATAAATATAGATTTATTATTTATTTTGTTCAACATACTCAAGTTAATAATACTAATTAGCACTATTCAATATTCAGTTGAAATTAAACTACGTGCAAAGCATGTACTTATAACTAGTCCTATAAAAGATTAACTTTTAGGTTTATTAACTACAAAATAAAAAACTTTGCCCAGAACATTATTAAGTGGTTAATCAGTTTAAAACTCACAGAATGATAAAATACCAGCTAGTACCTTAGAGTTAAGCCACAGCTCCTCATTGAATTCATGTGAATTGGTTCCACAGGGCACAATTGCAGCAACTTTGCATGTTAATTGATCATAGGTATGCAACGTCTCTCTATCAAATCCATTCATCTTTAGATCCTCAACAGTGACTTCCCTTATTCCACATTCCCCTTCTACTAGTCGCTTCCACGTAGTTTCAACACCACACCCCAATGGTGTCACCATCCCTAAACCTAAGGAAATCACCTCCAAGAAAACAATTATTTGTTGACGGTAAAGGGAAGAAAATAACTGCTACAAGAGTGTGATTTGCTCATTGATGATAAAACTATATATGAGCGTCATACACATGTATTCCTGTAAACAAAGGCTTGCATACATCCACGTATTAATAGTCAATATGTATTTTCATGCGTTTCCATTATGATGTTTGACTTATGAATGAATTTTTGTATATAAACATGCAAAAAGCGCATATATTTGTTTCTATTGGGAGTGAACATGCTATTTATATTATACCATAAGGAGATATACTGGTTGCAATCTAGTGTAACTCGGAAAATCTAGCTTCCGTTTGAAGCAATAATGTCAATCTCACCTTTAAGTTCATAAAGACAGAAAGGCAAAATAAGAAAAATGTACTTCCACTCTAATAGATCCCTACTAGCCACCCATGCTCCTTCAAAAATTGTCTAAAAAATTCTGATGCATAAATTTTATATATAATCATTTGGTTTGATTGTTCATCATTATTAGCTTCTGTAAGCGGAAGTATGACTTCACTTTATCTACTTAAACAGAAGACCATTCACTAGACAGAATGCATCCTCCAAATTTCTTAGTGGCAGATGAGTTGAACTTCCTAATCCTTGTTTAACTCAAGACAAAACAAATGGAAATAGGCTCTGGCTATGTCATCTTATCTTATACAACTCTAAAGGCAAACACATCATTGAAGTTAAAAGAGGGTATACTGTTCCTTTGCTTCTTTAATAAAAAGCAATGCCAGGAACCCAGCAATCCCTAAACAAAGGGTCTGGAACACTGTGAGTTGTAAGATGACAGCCGATAACATGTGACGAAAGCATCGAATTTCTCTTTAAAAAAAAAATGAAAGATGCAACATGTATGCCCCCATTGAGATATCATCACAAATTGTAGGCGAAGGAAGAAAATATGTATATGCACATGTCCAAATGGGGGCATACCTGTTGCATCTTTCATTTTTTTTAAAGAGAAATTCGATGCATTCGTTACATGTTATCAGCTTAAAGAAACTGAGGGGAGAAATTTGATGTTTTTGTTACATGTTATCAGCTTAAAGAAACTGAGGGTGGAGATATGTTACCTGTGACTACAACTCTTCTACGAGGTAAACGGGGAGGAGGCTCAAAGGGGCCAGAGGAGAAGAAGCGACTTAATTGGATGTTAGAGCTCAGAGGTCTAAAACAATTACGCTTTGCCATTTGCACTTGAGCGGAAATGGGGGGCAGCGTGTGGACAACTAAGGCGTGGTGGTGTAGCAATGCAAGATGAAGACGTTCACGGGGAGATAGGCAGAATTCGGAAGCAGATACCGCAGGGGCAGAGTTTGGCTGGGCAGCGCAGAGGATTCTGTCGGCGCAACCTGTATCACAGAAGAGTAGCTGCAAATTTCGTAGCCAGAGGTACTACTTAACAGCGATAAGGAATCAGATGTTGCACATCTGGAAGATAAAAATAAAAAAAAAAAAGGAAAGCAAAAGGATTAGCAAGAAATAAATTTGTACTGCATGAGAGGACAAATAACAAAACTTCAAACTGAAAGGGGAAAAGGAGGCACATTCTATTTACTGACACATACATAATTGTCATTGCAAGTTCTGCAGTGATGCCAAAACAAATTTCTCCAAGTACTGGTACATCCTTCCTCAATTATCAGCTTTACTGTTCCAAAGTTAGCCAGATTTTAGAAGGTTTATCACTTCCTTTCTACTCTAGCAATCTCAGTTTAAATTAAATAGCAGATCTTCCACTCTAGCTGACCCAATGATGTTCTTTTAATCCATTGTCAAAGAGAAAACAAAAAATTGCCTAGCTAATTGAAGACGTTTAAACAATGTAAATAATACTATTGAGAAAGAAAATGGGACTATCATTCCATTCTTTTAACTAAATGGGAATCATAACAAAAATAACAACAATATAGTATTGTGAATTAATTATATATGCAACACCTTAAAATACTACTAAAAAAGGCTAAATTGCATAGAAATAATGATGATAATAATGAAATAAACATGGCTGGTAAATCTAGTGATTAAATCGTATAAATATTATCCCCACACTTCAAAAAGGAAATAATTTTACCAATTGTTCCAATAATCTTGCACTTCTCTGTGGAAATCCGCGAGCTTGTAAACAGGTTCTTCTTGTGATAAATATCTTACTCACTGCATCTTTCTCATCAATTTTCAGAGACACAAACTAAGTATTTCCTTCATGTTTACTCCTTTAAACACAATCCGAAGAATTCGAATAAACTCGGGAGTTGGGGCAGGGCCGGCCCTGTGGTTTCTGAGGCCTGAGGCCGGCTTCCTAAAATAGGCCTTCGACTTAACAACAAATAATTTCGTTTATCACTAAATAAAGCATATATAAAGCACAATAATATACCGAACATTAAATATAAAAAGAAACAAAAAAAAAAGAACATATTCTAAAATATTATTATATTATTACCAAAATGTATTACAATGTTCTAACAGGACTTAAATACCTGGCGTCTTGCATTTTTGGAGGCAAATACGCTACTCAAAGGTTCACAGTCTAATAGTTCAACCATTTCTTTCACAACATTACACACAAATGCGAAACATTCTAATCTTTCTCACAAATCAAAATGCAAAACAAGCAAAAGGAAACACATACACACCTCCACAATGTATGCAACTGATGAATTGAACTAGAGATCGATAATGCTTGTGAAGCTTGAGTGCTTGACTTTCTCCCGACCAATTGCGAATCCAAAAATGCCCTACATGTACAATTCATATTACTAAACACATTGTCTTCAAATAAAAATTTAATATCTAAATCATAAGTGATAAAAGGCACATAAGCATAACTAAACTAACTACCCAATACAATGACAATCAAGCACTAGCTAATTGACAAATTGATGCATAATGTATTAATATGGTAAAACAAGAAACTCAACTGGAAACCATCACAAGGAAAAAAATAAAAATTGAATTCAATTCAATCCAATCCAAATTTAATCAAATAATCAGAGACTTAGAGTAAAATTAACTTGCAAAAGCTGAAGAAAAATCAAAATTAACCCAATGTCACAACTCACAAATCACAATGTGGGCCGGATGGATTTCTCCTTTGCCCTTCTCAGCAGACAGCAGTCAGTGCCCCAGCCCCCCAAATCTCCATGTACATCCTATTACTATACTACATAAGATTATATGAACTTTTACTCCTTTAGAACCTTCATGGCTTCAACCTTCTGCCAAGACTAAAATCCAAGCAAAATGCAAATGACAATTGAGATGAGAGCAAAGTAGATTATAGATAATGGAATGATTATGAATCAAGAATGGATTCCCAATTAGGATTTAGGAGTTACTAGTTAGGAATTAGGAATTTAGTATTTAGGGTTAGGTATAGTAGGAACGAAAGCTTACTTGGGCTGCGACGAGAGGCCAGTCGGAACTACTCGCTGTCGCCAGACGAAAGCAACACTCGGCGGTCCGCGGGGTTGAGTTTCACGGACAGTCGCAGACGATGTTCACAGACCACTGTTTGCTGCCTTCTTTTCTGGTTCTCAGTTTTCACGTTTGTGTGATAATTTTTGAATGAATTATTTCAGGTTTAATTTTTTTAACTTGGATTTGATCAAGATGGCCGATTATTTGTGGCCCTTTTCACATGTTTTGGGGCCTTTTATTAGGCATTTTGCCCCTTTACAGTAGTACTTAGGGTTTTAACCCTTTTGTGAAACTAATTATTTTATATAATATCAAGAATTTTATTTTATCTATACGTGATTAATTTGCCTACAATCCCGTAGCATCCAACTTTAAAAAAAAAAATTTCCAACTCATTAAAAAAAATTTTGCGATATCATCACCTAGCCCAAACCCCATCCCACCCAACGTCCCCCTCAAAAATCCCAAATCAGAACGACCCACCCCCCAAATCAGAACGATCGCCCTTCCAGTAACAGCCTTTTCTTCCTCCAGTCAGTTGCTCACTCCGGTCACCATCTGCAGTGAAACCCCGTTGTCAGCGGCCCCCTTCCACCTCCAGTAAGCACCTCACTTCATTCTCTCCCTTCGGTTCCCTCCTTCAAAACATTCCAATTGCTTTATTTATTTTGATCAATTATATACTACTGATTATATACTACTTAAAATCAAGCTTAATAATTTTAGTTAATCCCAATTGTTCTGCTTCTGTATCTATATAATTTTGATCAATTATATATTACTGATTATATTATCACACCTGAATTATCACCTATTCTAGTGAGTGCTACTCTCTTTATCTCTCTAATTAACGAACTTAAATTAAGCAATGAATTACGGTTGGGTCTGAGTTCAGGAGAAAAAATTATTAGAATGATGTTCATCAATTATATATTATTTAGAATCATGCTTAGTAATTTAACTAATCTCAATGTGGGCAGAGCAAATGATGCCCCGACAGTAATATTACTTAGTGCAGTGAGCGCATCTAATCTTTGCATCAAGTACAATAAAATGTTTTAGATATCAAGTTAAAATGTGGCCAATTTCTTGTACCAAATGTAAAAACGTGGCTAAATTTTAATGATTTTTAGAAAATCCGAGAAGACCGATTTGTTCTATAGTGGTAAAGGACTACAGATTTTTACCAAAGGTGGAATTTTGTTTATTTTCATTTCAAGAATTCCTCTTTTTCTTCCTTGGAAAGAAGATTTTATATAATTTTGGCAAGATCCAAGTATGCATTTTTGGCAACTATTTTTAGTTCTGTTGTTTTTGTTTTTGAAGTTCATTTTTGGATGTTTTAGAGTTTCATGGATATCTATGCTTGTGAGAGATTTCATGGATTTCAATCCAAAGTGAATTCCAATTTAAGTTTTGATTTCTCTTGAAAAAAGGAATTACAAAAATCATTTTGGGTTGGTTGTTGTAGTAATGAAATTTAATTGATTTGTATGTACAGTGGCGTTCAACAATCTCGTTTGCTATTTATTATTATCCATTTTTTTTTTTTTGTAAAATATGAATGTCACTTGTACAAGAACTTTCTTTCTTAAGCTTGGACTTTGTTGCCGATTTGGAATACAAGTGGATAAATTTGAATTTATTCTCATTCATAAGTGCAGCAACTATTTCTACTGTAAAAATGATTTCTTTTTGGATAAACAAAGAGACTTCTTGCTAATTGCTATTGATGATTGCCTTGCATTCTTTCTAAACAGATGTTGTATTGCTAATTGTAGGAATGGAGGGAGAACAAGATGATGATGTCTTCATTCCTCTAGTCAGCTTCCATGTTACTCCGAACACCAATCAACAGTTCAAATCAGCTGAGGAAGCTCAGGCCTTTTACAACCATTACACTAGGGAAGCCGGCTTTAGCGTACGCATTATGACCTCAAGGAAAAATAAAGAAGGCACTAAGTTGGTTTGGAGGATGTTCGTGTGCTATAAGGAAGGACAGATAGATGACACTTACCAAAAGATTCTAAAACATGCTGTGGAACGAAGTGGTGAACGAAACCGTGGCAATGCTAGATGCGGATGCCAAGCAAGAATGTCAGTCTCAATTAATCTAGATACATGTCTATGGGTGGTCAGCCACTTCATTGAACAGCATAACCACCTCCTAAGGACTCCTAGTAGGGTTCACCTACTAAGATCACATCGGAAAGTCTCTGTTGCAAAAAAGACACTTGTAACCCAGCTTTCAGAGGTAAGTGTCAAGACATGTCACATTAATAGGTTTTTTGAGATAGACGCTGGTGGTCCCTTGACAGTGGGTTGCCTAGAAAGAGATATTATGAATTACGAAAATGGAAAGCGAGGTGAGATGTCTGGCACGATGCACAAAGCCTGATTCAGCAGTTTGAGTTGGAAAAGATTCGGAATGAACACTTCTACTATGCTTATGAGGCCGATGATGAGGGTGCCCTTGCTAGATTGTTTTGGGTCGACTGCGACTTTCATAACTCCTACGCCTGCTTTGGTGATGCAATGGTGTTTGACACTACATATAATACGAACAAGTACAACATGGTCCGTGCTCCATTTGTTGGAGTTAACCACCATCGACAAACTACTACCTTTGGATTCGGGGTGCTAAGGCATGAGAAGAAAGAGTCTTTCATCTGGTTGTTTTCAAAATTCCTAGAAGCAATGGAAGGCCTACCATCTCCTGGACTTATTATAACTAATCAGGATCGTGCCATTGGAAACGCCGTGGCTCAGGTGTTCCCATCCACACTGCATCGCTTTTGCATATGGCATATATTATACAAGTTCTCGGAGAAGTTGGGTCCGTAGCTTTCCAAACAGTATCAGCACAGGTAGGTCAACATCACACTTCTTTGTGCGTATGGCATTTCAAATCATGTTACGGTAGTGATCATACTTAGTTTACCTTTTAAAAGTTCCTTGCTTATATTTATATATTTTTGTTAGATTTTCTAACAAGTAGTATCATCACAGGTTGGTTGACATTATTAAGGAGTCAAAGTCAGGAGTTTGAAAGCAAATGGATAGAACTAACCCGGACTGCATTAGAGAGCAATGTGTAGTTGAATGAGTTGTATGAGAAACGGGATCGATGGGTACCAGCATATTTGCGACATCAATTTGCGGCTGGGATGTCAAGTAGCCAAAGGGTCGAGAGCAATCACAATTTTGTAAAGAGCTATCTTGATAGGAAGATCTCCTTGAACGAGATGATGACACGCCTGCAGAGGGCACTTGTTCATCAAAGGCATGAGGAATTAATTGCAAATCACGTTGATTTGAGTGAGGTGCCAGGGAATGTGACTCCATTTGATATGGACAAACATATGGCTAAGATATACACAAAGGCGATTTTTTTGCTCTTCCAAAAAGAATTAGAAGATAGCTTACATTACCTTTGTTTTGAATTCGATAGCAACGATGATACTAAGCAGTATATCGTCAAAAGATTTGCGCTAGACACAGAATTCGGCAGAAAGTGGACTTTGACTTATTTTAAGGGAACTAACTGGATAAGTTGTTGTCAGTTGTTCGAGTTTGATGGGTATCCAAGCCGCCATATGTTGTGTTTGATGCGCTTGCAGCAAGTCCTAGTGTTGCCAGAGAAGTACATAAAGAAGAGATGGACCAAGTTTCCCAAGTCTAGCCCATTTTTCCAGTTGACACCCCATTTGAAGTCAGCTCATGTTGTATTGTGTGAGCGTCGATCATTGATTCAACAAACAACTGACAGAGCTGAGGAGGCTACTTTAACAGTGGAAGGGCGACACATTATGCGAGAGGGGTTGCAAGCCATTGCCAAGCGTGTGGAAGAAACATTATTATATAAATATATTTTTGTTAATTTAATTTTATAATTTTCATATTTAACTTTAGAATAGGATTAACTAGTAATAAATAATTGAAACAATTGTAACTTGAGATTGGATTTTTGAGTCGAGTTACCAAAAAAATTTGAAATAATGAATGGGGAATTATATTTCTACCACAAGAATTGATCTTCTCACCACAGTTTATTAATCACTTAAAAATCCCTGAAGTAAGTTACTTTAATAACCTTATTCTTTAATTTTTTAAAATTAATATATTTAATAAATATGTTTTCCCCTTTACACCACTAAATCCATTTAAAAAAAAAGGAAAAAAAAAAAGAAAATTCCTTATCATTCTGCGTGAACCAAAAATCCCACCAAATCCCTATCATTATGTGCGTGAACACACGGAGACTCCAAGGAAGAGCAGCGATTTGGGAAGAGTGATTGGCCAATTATCGAACATCAAAATTTAACACGGTGTGTAAATTAATTTAGGGTGTTAATTCATTCAACCTCTTTATCTTCAAAATCCTAATTTTTATATATTGAAGTATAATAGTTGAATGTGTAATGGGTTATTTCACGGAATATATTGTATTGCGAGTTGCCTTGTAATTAATCTTATATTCGTGGCAATCTAAATTTGTCATCTCTTTATGTAATTAACTTCGGTTTATTGTGCTTCTGTGATTAAATTATGTGTTTATTATGCTATTTTCATCAATTATTTAACTAGCATAATTGCACGCAGATGATGTTGACTTGGATTTACTTCTAGGAACATTTGTTTATGTTTTAAATTTTAGTTGGGAACTTGGGAATTTTGGCTATCTGAACTAAATAGTTGTACTATCTTCCTTTGTAATACCCATAACTTTTCGTTAGGCTACCAGAGTTCTTGAATCACAGAATAATTATTAGTTAACCACAAGGACATGAGAAGCCATTTACCGGTATATTGTAATATCTTTCGGGTGGTGCATCGTCCCAGGAACATATTGCAGTAACCGGTCAAGCATAAAATTTCTCGAGTATTATATGTCTTATATCATAAATATTATTAGTCAGGGTTCTTATCAATGGGAAATTAATAATATTTCTTGGTTAACTTTTCATGGTTTACAATAACGTAGTATCTCGTAGAATTGTAATTTACAGCGGTAAAGGCATCCTCTGAGCAAAGCATGAATTTGGTTCAACATAACTTTAAACCTGTCATTTTCAAGTAGTTACGTGGCTTTGTATCCAATAATGCAATGAATATTATTTATAAAGAGTCCAAGCTAGCACAAAATATTGGATTGGATAAAAACGCATGTCTTTGTATTCTTAGGTCCACACATGTCTGCCATGTGCTTGTATAATTTCAGAATACATACGTACAAGTAATCCAATTCCATTACCTGTTATTCACCCACATTCGAGAAGACTAGACAACTTGGCTCCATGTGATAAGGTTTCTTCAGAGTTGAATGAAGAAGTTGAAATGGAGAATAGTAAAAGACTATTCAATAATTGCACTGATGCAGATAAACTAATGTTCAAAATGACGCTGTGTGAAATGTGTGAACCGTCCACTACATCTTTGGTGCCACCAATTGTAAAGGTCAAAACTAAAGGAAGGCCAAAATCTAAGGTTGGCACTTCAACCAAAAGAAGCCCTTCGTATTTTGAAATTGTTGAGTCACATGAGAGATAAAAAGTTTTCTAACATAACAGGATCTATTAAAGTTCAAAGACGAGTGAAATTGAAATTTCCACATAGTAGCATGCAGACCAACGGTATATTGTCAAATTGTTTCCACGAAAAAGTAAATGAGTGCATATTTAATATTGTTGATGTTAAGTTGGATGGTAATTGTGGTTTTGGGGCTGTGGCTAGTTCACTTGGCTTTGGAGAAGAAGCTTGGCCTAAGTTTCGACGTGACCTTATGCAAGAGTTGAATTCTAATTTGCATGCTTACGAAAAGTTGTATGGAACTCTTGAAAGAGTAAATGTGTTGTTATATATTTTTAGTACCGGTGCCCCATTTGATAGATAGATGGTAATGCCTGATATGGGTCATTTAATAGCTTCTCGATATGGTGTTGTACTCGTCCATTTATCATCTCTATAGTGTTTGACATTCCTACCATTGCATTCTTCACCTCCTTCCTTGTCGGCTCATAAGATCATTTCACTGGGTTTTGTGAATGGCAACCATTTCGTACAGGTATTTCATTTCATTAATAAACCTCTAATTTTTTTAATCAAAGCACCAACTAAGCTGCAGCGTCATTTTTTAGGCGTCCGCCTTACCTAGCTAGTGGGGGTTTGGAATCCTCCTACTATTTTTATTAATATCTCAAAAAAATGGTACAACCCAAGAGGGGGCATAAAACCTGGCCTCCAAATGAATGTACAATAGATGAAACAGTAAATAACAATGTACTACCTCCCTAACACTAGAATCTGTAAGTGTAAGAAATAAAATAATAGCTAGAGTAACTATACACATGACTCAAAAAATAAAGAATTAAGCTAAACTATATACCCCTGACCGAAGGAAATCTATGACGGTCCATCTATAGAAGTCCACAGGCCACTGAAGGCAGATCATGAACCCCATACTCTGTACAACCCTGTCTGGTCCAGCAATAATAAGCAAGAGCATCAGCAACCTGGTTGCCCTCATGAAAGATGTGTGAGAGGTTGTCTCTATCAAAGTGCAGCTACTACCGAATGCACTGAATAATGATCTGAAGATTCCAAGGAACCGCCTCCGTGAAGAATGCAATGGATAGTGACCACAGAATCAGCCTCCACCTATAAATTTGAGATACTAAGCGACTGGGCTAGTAAAATACCATCGAGGATAGCGCAAAGATCAGCCTCTAAAATCATACAATCCCCGTAATCAGTAGAAAAGACACGAATACAGCGCTCCATAGAAGTCCCTAATAATACCACCTCTACCAGCTCTCCCATCAACAACACATCCATCTGTGTTCACCTTGTCAAATCCCACAAATGATCTCCGCCAAAAACCCAAAATAGGAGGGGAAGGAGGGGGAGGAAACGGAAATGCCAAACCTGGAAACCAGATCAGTGTCCCCTCTCCAGTGTGTGAAGCGAAGTGCTCTGCCAATGTGAAGAAAAGATATAGCCTGATGTACACGCTAGATAATCCTCCTAGCATCAACAGCTATACCTCTGTATTTCGCATCGTTCCGTGCCATCGACAAGAACCAGAACACAAAAAGCGGAAGAATGATGCGAATGTGCCGCCGTCTGACTACGTGTCCAAAAAACCGCCATCTCTGAAAACAATGCTGAATACCATCAGACACGGGATGAGAAACATGGAAGATAAAGGAAAAATGCTGCCACACTCTATCAACCATTAGGCTGCCAATGAAAACATGCTCCAGTGTCTCCTCCTCAGAGCAACACTGACAACGTGAAGGCATCTACATATGAATCCGCTGCCTAATCTACTAGAATAAGACCCCGCCATAGTCACCAGCAGAAGAAAGACACCGTCACAGGAACGGTCTGAC
>CAVNYN010213274.1:0-37423 GCA_963692815.1 Nyctanthes arbor-tristis
GGCCAGAAAAGTATCGAACTCGAATATTGAGTTTAAGTGTACTTAAGGACATCCATGGGTGATAAAAGCATGAGGCATGGCGAGATGTGAAATCTAAGTTTCAACTATTAGTGCCATCTTGGCAACTTTTTAGAACACAAGTTTTTTAGCTCCGAAATTTTTCTCAATATAATATACCTTTTTCTTTTTGTTTTTATTTTTTATTTTTTGAAAAAAATACATCTTTCTATTTTTAATCAAAGGAGCATTTATTTGTACTATAAACTTTCCCTTCCCCCCCCCAAAAACAAATCTCCTCGTTGTTTTTAAAAAATAAAAAATAATAATTTAGTAAGTAGTAGTAATAATAATAATAATAATAATAAAAAAGAAGTCTCTCTCAAAATGACAATTAAAAAAACAGTAATTCAGACGTCTTAATTAAATGAAATGAAAGTTGTTTACTTTGTTTATATATGCACTATTAAATTTTCAATTTACTTCTTAACGTGTCCGTGTAAGTTTTAAGATGGTAACTCGTCTAAAGATTAATATCAATGTTAAAATAACCAGCATGCAAATTTGAGTCTTAAACGAATTAAATTTCTTCGTTTACACATAATGGCTTTTAAGATAAATATTGATATTGTAATCAACGCGCTCATAATCAAATTAAAATTTCTCATTTGCAAATAATGACTTCTGATACAATATTAAAAGTTATATTGGACCAAAGAAAAAATATATATTAAAAGTTATAGGTCTATCTTAAAATATCAACTTTATTACAAGTAACTAAAGTCTTTACATATGATAAGCTATTAATATTATAGTATTTCTTCAATATACTCTCCGTTCCGTTAAGATATATTTGTATTCATTTTTCATCCATCTCATATTATAGGACACTTTTCTTGTAGAAATATAATTGAAATATTAGTTTTGAAATATTATTAAGAAACGTCTGTATTTAATTTAATGTACATATTGTTATCAATAGAATAGGACCATTAAAATGAAATAATTACTAAAATAAAAGGCATATTAAAAAAAGAATCTTAAAAAATTTATTTTTCCAACAATATTAATTGAACTTTTTTTTTAATCTTTGAGAAAATTGAAATAAGCTTATTTTAACGTGACGATGAGAGTAATACTATTTATCTCTCAAGTAGCACCAAACTCTGGTTTTTAACTACTATTACACAAAACATGGATAAGAAAAAAAATCTAGTGACTAGTACAAAAATTGTTTACAAAAGTGGGTTTACAAAATGACTTGAAACAATCATTTGAATTGATTTTTAAATAATTTGATGTGTGAACGTGTAAAAGAGTTCTTTTGAGTAAGAGATTGACAATGAAATCACGTAGCAGAAAACCTACCACCAACTCCTCTTTGAGGCCGTGTGGCAATACAACAAAAAGAAAAAATATATGAAAAGGATACCAATGACTTCCAATAACTTGCACGGTTGACAATGGGGAGCAAAGTTGATGGCTAATTTGTACACAGTGGTAAGCCTCTATTGGACAGCCAATGTCTAATAGAAGCTTACCATATAATCCATTAGATACTATAAATAATATCTAATGGACTTTATAGAAGGAATAGACTCATTTGACGCAGACACAAGTAATTGGCCAAATCCAAAAGAAATTATTATTATTTTGCTTGCAAGAATAGTAAAATCAAAAAGCAAAATATGTGTCTCTTGAATAGTATGTTTCAAACAATAGATACGGTATCCGACGGTGGTGTAGTATAATACATGACTAATTGTTAATGTAAGTACAACTTCACCTCCACAAATCATATCAGTGACTGATATTATACCACACTAGCTCCGAAACATTCTCAATACAATACCTTTTTCTTTTCTTTTCTTTTTTGAAAAAATACGTCTTTCTATTTTTAATCAAAGGAGCGTCTATTTGTATAAACCCATCCTCCCATATCTTTTTTCTCTTTTTTTTAAAACTCGGTCTCAAAATGACAATTAAAATTTCAATTTACTTCTTAACGTGTCTGTGTAAGTCGTGTTGACATCAAAATTTGCTATTCAAGCCAATAAACAAAGAAGATGATAAATAACGAAATCGAGTTGGATTTGTATGCAACTTTTGAGAATGCTTTTGAGTGGATCAAACTCGTATAGGGCGTATCATCATCTCCATATCGAATAGAATATTTTTCCTCTATCTTCTTTATTTTTGTGCATAAAAATGGAGGTCATGTACGCTGAAGGACGATGAACCCAAAGGTTTTTTTGTTTTCTGCTCTTTTTGAGAGTTGCAGAGAATTATTAGAGAGAAAGGTGTAGAGAGAGAAAAGAGATCCCAGAGAGAGTTTCTTCCTTTTTTATCATTGAAAATAAGAGAGAGAGATAAAGATATGAGGTTTCACGTGGGGGTGTTTCAAAGTGGCCCCCACTTGGTTAACAATCTTTCCTTAGCCATTAAATCTTGGGTAATTGCCATATAATCCTCTTATTTTGTACTTGTTTCTTATTTGGCCAACTTCTCTAGCAAAATGGTGGAAATAGATATTCATGATTATCTTGGCTCATTCTAGTCCTTAATCCCACGTGTACTTTGACTTTCAACCTGTTGAATCTTAATTTGACTATCCTTAGCTTTGACCCGTATTTTGGGGTACAATAAATGCCCCCAGGTCTGTAGTTGAGGGTAGATCGGGTTCAGACCTTACATTTCAAAACTTTCTTCTGAATTGAATCACGCAACTGGAGACCGACTTCAAACTGTTAGGTAGGCACGTCTTAACGAATTCTTTGGAGTGATGAATGCTTTATTTACTTAGCTCCTTTGCCTATATGAAATGATGAGGTCACGAATCGGACATCTCAAGTCCTAGGTCATCGACTGGTTCTACCAATAGCCTTTTGACAAATTTAGCGGACCTTCCATTGGGTGGCATTATTTTAGTTTCCAAGTCAGTAATGATATGACTTGACTATCAGGTCGTAGCCTTTAGACCTACTACTTATCATCTTGACATTTAGTCTGTTAGGTCGATCTGTCATGTAACTTGTAGATGTGGGACTTAAACCTCAGGTTATCTAGTTTCTATTTAGATGTGTTAACCCTAAAAATTCTCAAAGTCATCAAGCTTGTAGACCAACAATTGTCATTTAGGCCTGTAGGGGGGATGATACGACCTTTAAGTCCTACGCCTGTAGTTTAGTGACCTAGTGTTCAGGTCACATCTCGATGTCAGCCTTTATGTTACTTCACCCGCAATAATATGACTTGACCTTTAAGACCAAATCTTAAGGTCATTGTGTCAGACAACTATTGGTTAGCGCAGGGTGATTGTAAGCTCACCAAATTAAGTGACTATTGATCAGTGGAAAGTGATCATCGATACGCCACGTCAGGCGGTTGGAGATCAGCCTAAATTGATAGTCAGCCCACTAACTAAGGTGGCTGGAGATCAAAGGAAAATAATCATCACGCGCCGCATCAGGCGGCTAGTGATCAGCCTAAATTGATCGTCAGCTCACCAACTAAAGTGGCTGGAGACCAATTGAAAGTGATTGTCAGCGCACCAAGTAAGACGGCTGAAGGTCAGTGTAACTTGATCATCAGCTCACCAGCTTGGGCGGCTGGAGATTAGTGTAACTTGATCGTCAAATCGCCTGCTTGGACGGCTAGAGATCGGTGTAACTTGATTGTCAGCTCACCGCTTGGGCGGCTGGAGATCAGTGTTAAATAGACCTGAAGCTCATCGTGCTAGATGGATGTAGGTAAATATGAAGATAATCTCTTGATCATCGTATAAGAAGATAGAGCACAACTTAAGGAGATCTCGTCTCCAATGTTTATCCCTGAGAGTACTTCTCTACCTCCTTCTTCTATCGGGTTCAGAAGTTTGGCTTGTCGGAAGCGTCAACTGGAGTGTTGGCCCTCTTGGAGCGCCAACTCGTGTGTGCCATTTACTCGCTTGGAGGGCGTAGTCTCGCTTGGAACATCAGCTAGAGTATTGGCCCGATTGGAGCCCTGGCTCGCCTGTGCTGTTTACTCGCTTGGAGCGCGTGCACTCGCTTGGAATGTTGGCTGGAGCACTGGCCCACTTGGGGCCCGGCTCGCGTATGCCGTTTGTTCGACTGGAGCTTGTAAGCTTACTAGGAACGTCAGCTAGAGCGCTATCCCCCTTGGAGCACCAGCTCGCGTGTACTGTTTGTTCGTTTGGAGCTTGTAAGCTCACCTGGACCATCGGCTAGAGCGTCAGCTCACTTGGAGCGCTGGCTCAATTGTTCTGCTTACTTACTTGGAACTTGTAAGTTTACCTAGAGCATCTGCTAGAGCGTTGGTTCGCTTGGAGAGCCACTCTCATATGTTGTTCGCTCGCTTGGAGCTCTTAGGCTCGCTTGGAGCATTGGCCAAAGCGTTGGCTTACTTGGAGTGCCAGCTCTCATATACCGATCTCAGGAGCTAACCCTTAGGCCTTCGACCATAGGAGCTGACTCTCAGGTTCTCGAGCTTAGAAGCTGTTCTCGGGAGCTAACTTTTAGGTCCTTGACCTTAGAAGCGACCTTATGAGCTGACATCGGGAGCTAAATATCAGGTCTTCGACCTTAGGAGCTGACCTTGGAGCTAACTTTCAGGTCCTCAACCTTAGGAGCTGACCTCGGGAGCTAACTTTCAGGTCCCTGACCTTATAAGCGACCTTATGAGCTGACCTCATAGTTAACTTTTAGGTCCTCGACCTTAGGAGCTGTCTTCGGAGCTAACTTTCAGGTCCCCGAACTTATGAGCTGACCTCGGAGCTAATTTTTAGGTCCTCGACCTTAGGAGCTGTCCTTGGAGCTAACTTTCATGTCCCCGACCTTATGAGTTGTCCTTAGAGCTAACTTTCAGGTCCTCGACCTTAGGACCTGACCTCGAGAGCTAACTTTCAGGTCCCTGACCTTAAGAGCTGTCATGCCCTAGTTATTTTTTCATAAGTGAATAAGTGGCTTCTTTGTATGATAGCAGAAGCTTTTGTCATGTCAAAATAGTTAAAGTGCTAACAAGGGACGTGACGTGCTATTTCAATCAGTTTTTAAATTTTCATAAAACTCATGGAGATATTTCTTTTAATTACCCCTTCTTGTATTAGAGTTATGTTCAAAAATATTTACTAAATTCTTTGGCATTTGTGAAACTGGAATAGATTAACTTGGTCACATGACTCATGAACGTTTTTAAGTCAAATACCAAAGCAAGTATACACGATTAACTACATAAAACCATTTTATTGCTTAACTAACCGAACAAAGGATTGGGAATCCTCTACATGGAAAATGAGGCTCCCAATATTAAAAAAAAAGTTTTCTTACATCATCACATTATATGCTATGCTTTTCTTTATTTAGATATGTATCCATACATATATTTATTCTACTACTTTCACTTTCCTACATAGCTATTACATTAAGTGAGAAGCAAGGGTTTGTCTTTCCAAACTTTGTCATAGTGGAGGAGTTTGTGGGTGTATGCACAAAAGATACTAAATTCATATGTTGTTCCCAAATACATAAGGAACAATGGAGCTTCTTCATAACAGGCCCAAAGATCCATTTCTACTACATTCATAATCTCACTTTGGTCGTGACATCCTCCAATCTTCGGCTTGGTGCTCATATACTTTTCTATCGATCTCTACAAAAAAAGTAATTAAACACTAAATGAGTACAAAGTACCCCGTGAGTAACACTGTCTAGGTTGCCACAAAGTTATAAGATAATCATTTCTTTCACAATTTCAAGAAGCATGAATATACATAAACTTTCTTACATGCATTTTAGGGCCCAAAGCACTAGAATTACCTACTACCCGTAGCACGCGCTAATGCCTTTCCAATGCCAAGTTTGGCCATAGCAATTCAATAATAAGTGGATCCACAATTAACTCCGGTTGACCCTTACTAGAGTTTCAAGCAATTAACATTAACAATTCAAATCAAACACCACAATAGTCTTCCCTATCCTGGGATCATTGGATAAGTCATAGTATGGGAACAATTCAAGGCATCATCAATACAAAACGGGTAGGGCAATGCTAGTGATTCATGTACAAGAAAACATGTCATTCATTATCATAATATGCCATCAAAACAAATGTTTTTCTTTTAAAACACATGCATACTAATGGAACCCAAACATTAGTTACTCACCTTGCCTTTACTCCTTCAAAGATTGCTAGATATTTGAGGATGTAAAGTACTTTCAAATCCTTGTATATTCCTCAAGTAAAATAGCTCTCCAAGTAGGGATTTTAGATGTATATGAAGAAAGCTTTGTTTAGAAGACAAATGATATGTTTTAGAAGTCTTTTTGAGAGTGTTCTAAGCTTACCTTAATTTATGGACGAATCCCAATTATTTTCTAAAACTCTTTGAATTCCACCAATGAAAGAGCCTCCAATTGTCCCTAGATTATTTACACATAGTCAATGGAAATAAGTCCAATTGGAAGCCCATGAGAATTCTTGTCAATAAAAATACCAAGTGTTCTCTCATTTTTATTCATGTGAGCATTTCTAATGGTCCAAGTGTCCCTTTGATTTTTTTACTTATTGCTTAATGACCCCTCACTTAACGTACTCCATAATTAAGTCCTCATGTTTCCAACTATACTCATTAACTATCACATTTTAACTTTAAGCATTCTTTTGCTTCGAACTCACTACCCGATTAAACTTATTTACTCTTTTGGCAATCACTACTGTCCAATAGAAATAATCGATACCTTTATCCTTGTTAAGGTAACTCAAAATATCCTCAAACCATTATAGAATGCTACAATTAACCATCCGATTACAAAACTTACTAACTGATTGCTTATAATTGAGTATTATTCGGGAAGTGATTCAATTATTATTCCAAAAATGCCACTATGGGGTTTTTGAAATCTCGTGGGGTGTGACAGGAGTGACTTCGGAGCTAACTTTCAAGTCCCTGACCTTATAAGTGACCTTATGAGCTTACTTTCAGGTCCTCGACCGTAGGAGCTGACCTCGGGAGCTAACTTTCAGGTTCCTGACCTTAGGAACGACCTTATGAGCTGACCTCGGGAGCTAAGGTCCTCAACTTTAGGAGTTGACTTTGGGAGCTAACTTTCAGGTCCTCGACCTTAGGAGCTGACCTTGGAGCTAACTTTCAAGTCCTCGACCTTAGGAGCTGACCTCGGAGCTAACTTTCAGGTCCTCGACTTTAGGAGCTGATCTCGGGAGCTAACTTTTAGGTCCTCGACCTTATAAGCTGACCTCGAGAGCTGACTTTCAGTTTCCTGAACTTAGGAGCGACCTGATGAGCTGACCTTGGGAGCAGACTTTCAGGTCCCCAACCTTATAAGCTGACTTTCATGTCCTCGACCTTAAGAGCTAACCTCAAGAGCTAAATTTCAGGCCCTAACCTTAGGAGCGACCTTATGAGCTGACCTCGGGAGCTAACTTTCAGGTCATCGACCTTAGGAGTTGACCTCGGGAGCTAACTTTCAGGTCCCTGACCTTAGGAGCGACTTTATGAGCTAACCTTGGGAGCTAACTTTCAAGTCCTCAACCTTAAGAGCTGACTTCAGAGCTAACTTTCAGGTACTCGACCTTAGGAGTTGACCTCGGAGCTAACTTTCAGGTCTCTGACCGTATGAGTAACCTTATGAGCTGACCTCGGAGCTAACTTTCAGGTCCTCGACATTATGAGTGACCTTATAAGCTGAACTCGGAGCTAACTTTTAGGTCGTTAACCTAAGGAGCTGATCTCGGGAGCTGACTTTAAGGTCCCCAACCTTATGAGCAGTTTTATGAGCTGACCTTTAGTGAAGTCCCGAAGCCTGGCTTCGTAAGGCCTTAGATTTTTCAAGTCTATCTTCATCTATTGAAAGGTCCTCTGGTAGATGATGTTTAAAGCGCTACCGTTGTCTACCAAGGTTTTGTGAATTTTGACTTTCGAAGCCGGTATAGTGATGACCAGAGCGTCCGTGTGGAGGTGTAACACGCCGTAGGCATCTTCATTGCTGAAGGAGAAAGAGCTGGTTCGAGTGATGGAGGTTGTGCTGTGAGCAAGTGATAGCAATTCTGGGCTTCTCTCGTGAGATTTTGCCTCTGTCTCATAGAATCCTCCATGCCATGGTTTCCGTCGATGAGTATGGAGATCTTGGCCGGAGGTTGGCTCTGTGGGACTTGGGCATTGAGGTCTGTATGGGGATGAGCTTGTCTGTCCACCCTTAGCGATTTGCTATGTGTTCGCTCAGGTACCCCCGCTCGATTAGCTTCTTGATCTCTGCTTTAGATACATGTATTTATCTGAGTTGTGACCCACGCTCTTATGCTACTTGCAGTACTTGGACTGATCCATGTCCTTTAAAGATTTCTTTACGGACTTTAAGTTGGGTAAAATTGGATCACTCCGTAGGAGGTTGAAGATGTGCTCAACAAAGGCGTTGAGTTTGGTGAATGTCCTAGAGGAGCTGGATGGCTTTTTTAACCTCAGAAGCTGATCTCATTGCTGGCCTTCAGGTCCTTGACCTAAGGAGATGTCCTTGAGAGCTGACGACCTTATTAGCTGGCCTTCAGGTCCTCAACCTCAGGACTTGACCTTCAGGACCTCGACCCAAGGAGCTGTCTCCCTTTGGAGCTGACGACCTCATTAGCTTGCCTTCAGGTCCTCGACCTCAGGAGCTGACTTTAGGTCCTCGACCTAAGGAGCTGTCTTTTAGGAGGTGACGACCTCATTAGCTGGCCTTTAGGTCCTTGACCTCATAAGCTGACCTCGAGAGTTGATGACCTCATTATCTGGCCTTCAGGTCCCTGTATTCCAGCATTAAGAAATCCTATTTTTTGCAGCGTCTATCAAATACAATTGACATCCTCTGCAACTTTGAGAGCCCGGGTCTTGAAAACTTTTCTCTTTGCATGTGAGTTTGGGGCTGACCTCTAGGAATGGAACTATTTCTAGAATTTTTTGTTCTTTCCTCATTGTGACCGTATAGTTTGGCTGGAAACACAGTTCGTAATTGAAGCTTGAAGCTGTAAATCATTAGGGCGAAGCACATTAAATTAATCATTCTTTTTCTTCCATTTTCCAGCAGCTTGTGCACATTTAGAAGGTACATTCTCTTTTATCCTGTAAGCAAAAATAACTTTATGAGATGACTCACTTTAAGCACATAAGAGCAATAAACTATGAATAGTGATCGACAAGTTTGCATTTATGGCTGAATATTTTCTTTTCACCTAAGTGCTCAAACCTTAATTATGTGTAGTAACTCTATTTTTATCAAACACAGCACCGGTTATCCTTGAAGCTTTGAGAAATTGGTAGGATTTTTGTGTCGAACCCTACATACGGCGCCATTTTGTTGACGTCAAAATTTGCCATTTGAGCCAACAAACAAAAAATATGATAAATAACAAAATCGAGTTGGATTTGTATACAACTTTTGAGAGTTCTTTTGAGTGGATCAAACCCATATGAGGCGTATCATCATCTCCACATTAAATAGAACATTTTTCCTTTATCTCCTTTAATTTTGTGCATAAAAATGGAGGTCATGGAGGGTAAAGGATGATGAACTCAAAGGTTTTTGTTTTTGCTCTTTTTGAGAGTGGCAGAGAATTATTGAAGAAAAAGATGTAGAGAGAAAAAAGATCCCAGAGAGAGAGATTCTTCCCTTTTTTTATCATTGAAAATGTGAGAGAGAGAGAGAGAGATATATATATATATATGGGGTTTCACGTGGGGTGTCTCAAAGTAGCCCCCACTTGGTTGACAATATTTCCTTAGCCATTAAGTCTTGGGTAATTGCTATATAATTCTCTTATTTTGTACTTGTTTCTTATTTAGCCGATTTCTTTAGCAAAATGGCGGAAATAGACCTTCATGATTATCTTGACTCATTCTAGTCCTCAATCCTATGTGTACTTTGACTTTCAACATGTTGACTCTTGGCTTGACTATCCTTAGCTTTGACCCGTATTTTGGGGTACAACAAGTTGTAAGATGGTAATTCGTTTAAAGATTAATATCAATGTTAAAATTACTGACGTGCAAATTTGGTCTTAAACGAATTAAATTTCTTCTTTTACACATAATGGCTTCTAAGATAACTTGTTTAACGTGCTCATAAAAATCAAATTAAAATTTCTTATTTACAAATAATGACTTCTGATACAATATTAAAAGCCAGGGTAAATTTCACAACCGATCTCCCTAACCTTAACAAAATGTAGCAATTTCATCCCTAACCTTTTTCTTCAATCGTTGGACTAGCTAACCTTTAAAAAATTCTCAGAAAAGGTCCCTATGGATGGAATCTATCCGTTTTGACTGGTAAAGGGAAATAAAATGACTTTTTACCCCATCCATTAAATAAGAAAAAAACAGTAAAATAGATTTTTTTAATAAAAGAATAAATAATAAATATTCTTCTATTATAAGGAATTTGTCGACAATGAGATCCCCATTTTCTACCTTCAATTCCTTGACACCTTTGATCATACTCGCACGCCTATTCATCATCCATTTCTTTTACCGCAATTTGCCAAAATTTAAACAATTTTTTTTTATTGGAGAGCTCGATTTCATTGGTGAATAAGAAGATGATGAAGGATCCCAGGTGTGTATATATAATGCTTCATGTAATATATCACTAATTATATGTGAGAATTAAATTATGAGTTACGTGTCGTCGGCCTTAAGAGGTGATGTGATATCGTTTTATTATTTTTCTTTATTTAAAAGAAAATTTTTGTTGTTTTATTCTAAATGTAATTTTATATGAGGGGTGAAATAGTTATTCTTTCCCCCTTAAAGGTCAAAATGGATGGATACCATATATAAGGACCTTTTGTGAGAATTTTTTAAAGGTTAGGGACTCTAGAGGTTTTAAAAAAAGGTTAAAGATGAAATTGTTACATTTTGCAAATGTGAGGAACCTTTTGTGAAATTTACCCTAAAAGTTTTATTGAACCAAAGAAAAAATATATATTAAAAGTTATATGGGTCTCTCTTAAAGTATATCAACTTTTTTTACAAGAAAATAAAGTCTTTACAGATGAGCTATTAATTTTTTAGTATTTCTTCAATATACTCCATGTCCCACTAAAATAGACATGTATTCATTTTTCATTAACTAATCTCAAAATATAGGTCATTTTTCTTGTATAAATGTAGTTGAAATATTAGTCATCATATATACTCCTATTTTAATGCATATTGTTATCAATAAAATAGAACTATTAAAATAAAATAATTAGTAAATAAATGAAAGGGTATATTAAAAAAATAATCTTAAAATTATTTTTTCGTGAAATAAGCCTATTTTAACGTGATGAGAGTAATATTTATCTCACAAGTAGCACCAAACTCTAGTTTTTAACAACCATTACACAAAACATGGACAATATGTATAAGAAAAAGTATACTGAATTGTATAAAAATTGTTTACAAAATGACTTGAACATTATAACATCTTCAACGGGTAGTCAAGGTCATGGAGTAATTTGGAGGAGAGCGATAGAGGGAAAAAGATTATTTTAATTGAAGGTGAATGAAAGAGGAAAAAGTGAAAAAGAAGAGAGAAATAAATAAAATAGTAATAGAGAATGTTGAGATAAAGATACATCACACATGACACGATGAAGGAAATGTGAGGAAAAATAGTGTAACTGAGAGAAAAGTGATTAAAAGAAAAAGAAAATTAAAAAAAAAAAGAAATATGTGAGACCGACCAATTTTTCTTGTGTGTACCTCTATATTTGAGGTGTGAAAAAATAGATTCCTCTATGAGCGTTAACAAAAGAGTTTATGTGAGTAAGTATTAGTATCGTACATGATGCATGATTGTATGTGTATTAGTCAATAGATTGATAACGAAATCATCTACTAAAATACCTAACACCAAATCCTCTTTGAGGCCATTTGTTCCAAATAGCAATACAACAAGAAGAAAATGTGTGTCTACATATATATATATATATATATATATATATTATCATCATCATATGAGAAGGACACCGATGACTTCCGGTAACTTGCATGGTTGATAAAGGGGATCAAAGTTGATGGCTCATTTGACGCAGCCACAACTAATTGGCCAAATCCAAAATAATAATAATAAGAATAATAATAAATAATTCTTATTATTATTATTATTATTTTGCTTGTAAGGATAATAAATTCAGAAAGCAAAATGTGTCTCTTGAATAGTACATTTCAAACACTAGATAGGGTATTAAACGGCGATGTAGTATAATACATTACTAATTGTTAATGTGAGTCCATTGCCACTCTCACAAATCATTACAGCGATTAATATTATACCACACTACCTACCATAATGATACACAAGACATCTCATAAAATGTCTCCTTGAATATTGACGTATTAATCACACAAGCATTTATTGCCAAAATGACTCTGCAGCTTCCCAACCTGTTCCCTAAACTACTTTTCAACTTGTTTTTGTGACATTTCTAACGAGGAATAGTTTCTTTGTTTGTCCTTTGCCATTACTAACATTATTATATTATTAGATTCCATGAACTAACTGATCATAATAATTAAAATACTCATTAATCATTTTCGCTCATTTTACTTGTATATTGGATGCTGACGGGGTTGTTTTTAATAATTACTGCAAATTATCCCTAACCTTTTCCTTCTATGTAGTATTGCCTCAACCTTTATTTTGTGCTAAATTAGTTCCCAACTTATGTTTTGCTAAATTAGATTCCATTATGTTGTTTTCCTCGACTTTTCACTATATTGTAATTCTTATTTTTCTTTTCACAACTAAAGATATATTTAGTAAAATATATGTATGGAGAATAATAATAAACCTCCCCATTAGTTTACCGTTTGATGGAAATTCATGCAAGAAATTTAGACGTTTTGTGGAGAAAAATTAAAGGGCAAACCCATGAATTAAGACATTAAGGGTCCATTTGGATCCCGTTATAACAAAGTTGTTTATAATAAAATTGTTATGATTTCTGAAAAAACATGACATTTGACAAGCTCTTTTGTTTGTTTTTTTCTTTTTTTTTTTTGGTTTGAAAAGGCAGGTCCATCCTTTTGATTTCGGGTTACCGCCTTTTGACCTTGGGTGTTTCTTCCTTTCATGTGAAATCTGGAAAGATTTTTCAAACAAAAAAAATGGAAGAGACATTTTTTGCCACAGAAAAAAGGCATTATTATAACTAACTTTGTTATAACTTGAGCCAAACGGAGCCTAAGTTGTTAGAGAGTCTTTAGAAGGCAAAACAATGAGCTAACACGAAGGTGTATCATCATGTATGGACGAGTACAAAAATTGCCAAACTGTAATTTATTGTCAAACTAAACTCTAGATTGTAAAGACGGCCTCAACATAAGCCATTTAAAAAGGGGGCACTTGGGCAGAAAAAGCAAAGCTTTGTGACTTGTTGGGGGCAAAATAAAGATTGGAGACCAATTAAGCACAAAGAGTAAACTTTCGGAACCATTTCCACCAATTTCCCTTGGATTTCATGCGTCACCTCCACTTTTACAAACCAAACCCCAGCACCGAGATGTGGTCCCCTCCGTGTTGAAAAATCAGAATAATAAAGTTGGATTTGAATCCAGCACACAGCGGATCAAATGAAGAAGAAATGGAAGGTTTAATCCCAATCGTACTCAAAACCATCAAGAGAAACACAACTCACCGGCATCGGCGGTACGAATCTCTGTCGTCCACCTCAATGAGCTACGGCGTCTCAGATTTCTACACAGATGGGAGCGATAGTTACGGCAATCGATTCGCGGCGGCGCAATTGCCGCCGGACACCCAGAGGAGTTCAAGTTGGAATCGGAGAGCGAAATCCGTTCGCGTTGATTATTCATCGGAAGAAGCTGCCAGTTCTAAGCAATTCGCGAGATTGAGGAGCCACAGAATGTTCTCCTGCGTCACCGGTTCATAAAATTTGGTGCCTTTCTTCATTATTATCTCTCTAATGAGCTAATTTTCTTCTTTTCCTTTTCTGTTTTTTCCCTTATTATTAATGGTAGAATACTAGTATAATTATTGTTATAATAATTATTATATTGTTTGTGTTAATGAAAAAAGAATAGAATTTATTTAATTTTAACATAATAATTTCTTAATTAGATGATGGCTTCAAATCAAATTAATAGAAATCCAGCTTAGATAGTGACCCGATGCGCATCTAGATTTGTCATCTTGAGTTGTGACTTGTGAACATTAGCTTTGTCTACAGCGAATACTTCATAATTCTTCAAAGGAAAGGTTGATGCATGCCTAAGTTTTTCTTTCTTCCTTTACCCCCCTCCTTTTTCCTTTTTTTTTTTTTTTTTTGAATAATACAAGGGGTTGAACAACGATCACGAGCAATGTGGCAACTAGCTCTATTTTTTGTTTTATAATTTTATTAGTTTTGCTGTGTACAAAATTTTCTTTTATTTATATATTTAATTTCACTTATTATTTAATGTCATATTGGTTGTCAGATAAACTAGTTAAGCACAACTAATGGTACATAACATTATTTTTTTATTTATTTTACACAAAGTATGTCACAAATTATAAAAAATAATGGTACATTGAAATAAAATAAAATAGTGAAGATATAAAAAGTTCAATAAAAAAACACTAACTATTTTAACAAATTGAAATTAGTAAAAATTGACGTTTGAAATATAAAAATGCATTCTTATTTTAAGGAAGAAAACGTTTATCCAAAAATATATAGATTTTAAAATCAATTTGTCAAGTGGGGCTATACTTAAAAATAGAATTATATAGTGAATATTCTTTTTTGATGATTATAAGTAGTGAATATTTTTAAAAGAACAAAATGAGAAAAAAAAATATTTGTACAATTTTTTGAAAAGAAATATGTTACTTGGTAATTCGTCAAGACTCAAAAATAAAAATGTACACATTAAACTCTTACCACAATGCCATTTGCAATTATTTTACCTACTTTCAATGAATTTTTATATTTTATTATAGGGGTGAAGTTACAAAATTTAAAATTCTCTTAATACAAAATAAACTCTGTAGAATTACTGTGAGGGCAACCTCTCCCAATGCTCCAACCCTAAATTGAATCCAATACTTGTGACCATGGAGGGTTGTGTAAAAGATTTGTATAAACAATTTATATACATGCTAAATGGAGTTTTTCCCCCTTAAACCCTTCCTACACATCACATCACTTTTAGATCAATTCCAATCAGATGACTTTCCTACATTTTTTTAAAAATGTTAATTATGTAAACCTTTTTATGTAAAAGTAGATTAATCCTTTATTTTGATACCCGTCCATTAGTTTGACGTATACTTCAACTAAATGAGATGCATTTTAGTAACAAAAAAAGAGGACGGCAGCCGGAACCCTTTGATAAACCAATTTAGAGATGACAATTTAACCCGCTCCAAGCATTGATAGATTCCACTCTGAATGAGATGGAAATTTCTTGCCCTCTCGGGATGGCAACGCAGTGCAAGTTGCGTCGGTTCGGTTTGTCTCATCCCATTAATATAATAATAATAATTTAGAAAACGGAACAAAAGCAAAAATTCTATAAAAAAAATTAAAAATATACATACTGAAAGGACAGGGTCAATTATCTGCGGGGGAAGAACCGGTTGCCATCTCCCGCCTATCTGACACATACCGGAATAGTTGATATTTCAAATGTGGAATAAGGTCAATGCTCATTTTTGTTGTATCAATTTACATCAGCAAAAATCAGGAAAATGTCAGAACAAAACATTTTTCATCAACAAAAAATCAAATACATCAACGATAGTTTCAGCACAAGTACAAACAAAGGATGGGCATGGTCGCCCTGGATCCCATCCGAATGTTAAACAGGCCGAAAATTCATGGTACTGGGCAGCAAAACTTACATCGGAATGTTACACCCTTGTGCATTCTGCCTATCCCAATACCAAGCAGCTCGAGTATCCTGTATCTGCACAGGGATGAGAATTGTCTTCTACTGTAACTCCAGGTTGTGGAACTGCAGCAAGAAGTTAGGGGGCCTGAGATTACATAATCGAGAAGAAAAGTTGAGCAAAACATTTCGGCAAGGTGACTACCTGGATGAAAACTGCCAGGGGCCTGCCTAGCAAGGACTGCATGTAAAAGAACAGTCTGAGCTAGAATAAATCAGTAAAATTCAAATAACCAATAAAACTTGAACCAGCGCATACAACATCTCATTCCAGCTGTGAGTTACAACTACAGGGAATGCCTGTATCACGGGCTCTAGTTGTCTTTGGTGCTTGTTTCAATAGTAGGAATTGCTTCTTCTGTGTTTCCGTTGATGCTCAGACATGGTGGGTTGGCAGCTCCGTAGTAAAAGAATGCCATTATCTTTGACAACTCATCCGCTGTTCTGACCGCTAGACAGCAAGTAAAAGAAAAATTACAATTCATTTGTAAATAACGATATTATTCAGATTATGTAATCAACAATATTCTTTGGTGTACATTGTTTTACCATTCTCACGGTACAAGATTTTCCCAGCCTTGGTAAAAATGAGTTCTGGGAAAGCTGAGACTTTTAGAGCAGAAACCAAATCAAGCTCCACAACAGCATCAACAGCAACACACTGTTTACTTGTGCCGGTTAGTATGAAAAATGAGGGAGATGAAAAGAAAAGCTAACTGAGACCAGCTATTTACTCTAGGTGATGGTAGCCTGCAGTTCCATATGATGTGATTAGCTTTCTCCAATTCACCCCATAGCTTTTCATTTTCCTTCGGCCTGCAAAATCGAAATAGTACTTCTGGATAAAAATGCAGAGGACCAATTTTTAAAATAAATAAATAAATAAAGGTTTATACTTTGTGGTTTCTACAAGTTCTTAAGTGAAGCATCTTCCTATCCAAAAATTTAAGCTATAGCCCTTTTAATTAAGTAAACAATGCCTTCACACGAATGTTCGATGGCATTTGCACTATATAGGGGAAGGAAATTCTAAAATTTACAACTAAATAGCTGTCCGAGTTACAAGACCAAAGCATTCAGAAAGTAAAATGCTTTGTATGGAAATAAAAGGTCTGTCCTTAACAATGTCATAATTAGATCAATGCACCAAAACCATCAAAGTTCTACCTACACTCCGGATATCAAATCTATTTGTGCATTTGCAATAGACATAATCTGAACTCTTCCTCATATCAACATTTCAATTAACTGACTTCTGCCACAGGCATATGGCTAATGAAGTTGCGACTCCTGCTTTCCCTTCCCTTCTATAAGCTAAATATAGCTATAATTCAAGTTTCATGCAACCCGTGCGTGGGTGGGGGAAAGAGAAAAGAATAGGGATTCTGTATCCATTCAGGTGCTAATCCTAGAAACCCTGAGACTTATTCATGTGATCTTACATCCAACAATGATAAAAGAATCATGCTACACTTGCACGATTCGCTTACATAATTTTTTACACAATCACACTTGGCAGGATCCTTTTTCCCCACGCGTTACACCACTAAAAAATCACATCACAATCCAATGGCTCTCATTAATTGTGTAAAACTTTACATAAGAGTAGCATACTCCGTGATAAAATGTGCACAAATTTATCGGGTGATGTAAAAAATAGCGACACAAATTTTTAAAATAAGCGATATGATGTGTAGAAAAAACGCGAAGTGCATTGTTTGAAAATCTTTTTGTAAACAAAGCAAAACTATTATAATAATTAGGGTAATGGCCATTGTCAATTCAATGTTTTCAGCCAAACAAATGCAGTGAGTAGAAAATAATGAATTAGCCTCTGGACAAATTACCAAGGATGTGATATTTTATTATCAATTTAACACCTTTATTATTGTATTCTGAAATTTATATGATATTTGCATAAATTTTAGAGATTCTTGATACAAGGATTTTATCGATGAGCAGCTGAAGCCTGAAAGGGCAGTAATCCAGCAGCAGGTCAACAAGAAACTCTTTTACCAGTGGGATTAGGATAAATAACAGGATATATCTTATAACCACAGGGAGGAAATATTTTAGCAAAACTAATGAACTTGCCTAAGCACAAGTCAAAAGGGCGTGAAGGAAAATGGCAATGCACAACATAGAATTCTAGTAAGCTATAGAGCTTGCCCATCACTCATCAGGCTACTGATTGACATCTCTTTTTGTGTGCGAACCCCAGGGCCCGGGGATACCGAAATTCTTAAAAAAAAAAAAAAAGGAAAGAAAAAAAGGGGAAAAAATGGAAAGAAAAGAAAAGAAAAGAAGAAGAAGAAGAAGAAGAAGAAAACACCAGACGGGGTTTCGCAAAGAAAGTCGAAAGTGAGTTTTAAGTTAGACAAGCACAGTCTTGATAAAAAGAGTGTGAGGATATTTGCCAACTTCGAAAATATAAATAAATAAGAAAACAGATTGGACAAAAATGAGGGCTAGAGAGAAGACCTTTTGTAGCGATTGTGGACAAGAACAACTAAAGGACTGATATCCTTAAACACCGCCTCTTCCCACTCTGCAGAAGTGATGTCTTTGATTGGACGAATATAATCGTCATCTTGCCACACTATTTCTTTATCACTACCATAATCCTCCTCCTCCTCATCATCATCATCATCCTTCTTGGCATTCTTTATGGTGATCTTGTTGAAGAACTGACCTAAGTTGAAACCAGATCCATCAGCATTCTCAGGCCAATCTGGATCATCCTCCTCAACCACAAGAGGATATTCAGCTAAAAGCTTTTGCATCTTCTTCCTTCTCTCCACAAGGTCAATCTCTTCATCAACATCAGGAATTTTACTTGTAACTTGTCTAATTTTTTGCCTCCACTCTTTCCTTTCATTTTCATCCATTATAAACTTATCATCATTCTCCTCCTCGCCTTCACTCCCACTGGAATCATCTCCTCCCTCCCCGCTACGTAACCTCAGTAATTCTTCGATCTTAGAGAATTTTATGCCACTTCTTTTGATTCTTTTCCCCTGTTTTTGGAGTTCAATGCATAAATTAGATACTCTGTCACATAACATATATAGGTAGACAAAAATGTGTGTGTGTGTGCGTGTGAATACTTTCACAGGTGCAGGTGGGGTAAGTAAAAAAGATACCCTTAAAGGTGACCTTGAAAGTTGTTCAGTGTAGAGGTTTGAAGACTTCATTCTTGCAAAGGAAACTAAAGTGCTGCTAGGTTTCTTTATCCACATACAAGAAGCCCCATAAGACGATGAGAAATCTAATGGACATTTTTCTTTTGAGCAAGCGACTCCAAGTTGTGGCCTCAAGGTCAGTTGAAAGACTTCCATTTGCTACACATTCAAAAATGCAGTTTTCATTTGATCATGATTTTTTTGTACTAGAGAATAAAAATATCAGGTAGGAATAACAACTAGGACAAAAAGATAAATTACAAGTAGCATTAATAATCTAGAGCTCCTGCACTAATTTTCATTTAGACAATAAAAATAAAATGATTTCTTTTCATTTCCGGAAGTCTTCCAAATAAGACAATAATAGGCCAAGGCCCATGTTGTTTGAAGGTATGTAAGTGGATTTTCCATACCTTTCGTTAACGGTTCAATTCCCCTCTCGTATAATCCCTTTCCAATGCTCAAAAAAAGAATGATAGTAGAAATTCAATGGACAAAAGAAAAACAGATAATCACAAATTAAAGAGTTTCTTATCAAATGTAACACACAAGGAGCAAATATAATTAAAGTTCAGAAATTATCAGTACTATTCTTGATTTTTGCTGACAGGATACGAGAGTTCCATTTGGTGTTTTATTCTTTTTTTTTTTTTTTTGGGTGGAATATCAAAGAAACCAATCACACAGAACTTGGAATTCTGAAAGAAAAAACAACCCATTTCAGCCATGAATAGTGCCAACCATGTGGTTTCTAGGGCCTGAGGCGAGGTTCAGAAAATGGGTCCCATAGACTAATGAAATGTCATTATGTATTTATTACTAATAATTACCATGAAACTAAATATAAAGAGAGAAATATAAAGTACTATTTCAAAGACTGATATTGTAGAAACGTTCTTTGTGCAAGTGATATTCATTTAGCTTGTTCAAGGATAGATTCACTAGAAGCATTAACAAAAATGTATCAAATGCCAAAATTATTCGTTCCACAAAGAACAGGAAAGAAAGGCAATAGCAAAAATATAGGCACTACATAAGAGTAGAAGAATCCATGAAATTTGTAACATTCCCCATACATATTCAGGAAACATAAATAAACCTATGTGACTATGTCTCATATAAAGCCAAATTTAACAAAAAAGCAATCTTTACATTCAGTGAAATATAGCCAAACTCAATACAAATGCATTCTGGTGAAAATGTTAAAGAACTTCCGGAAAATTTTGTCCCATCTCATGTGGCGTGCATCATGGAATGGGAAGTTTTGTAAAAAACCTTCCCTGAAGTTCCTTAACATTACCATCCATTCTGGTAAGTCATGCAACTCATGCTAATCAAAGATTGAGAATTCTTTTTACTCTTTTCGTGGTAATCGTGTTTCATAAAATATCAATCTTTTCATCCTGTTCTCTTTGTGGAGTCATGCTAATCACAGATTACGAATTCAAAATCAGAACTTCATCCATGACTTAAAGTCTTGAAATTAGTAACTTCAAGATAAAAATACAGTAGAATCTTTATTCCTCTCAATATAACACTGCATCTATTAATACTTAAAAAACTAGTAACTACCCTGAGGAAAATGTACATAACCCAAATAATTGCTTGCATCAGTCTAAAATCAAGTCTAGAATTCTAGAAATTAAAGTTTTGCATAAAATGCTAAAGGAGCCACAAATCAGATTTCCCAGGTATAATGGCATGACAGCAAATGCAAAAACGATACTCAATATCAATTATCAAGAATTCAAGATTGAGATTGTCGGATTGGGGGTAGAAAATCTTATAACCAAATTTTTAGGAATTTAATTCACAAATTTACGGGAACCCATACAGTCAAAGAATCGCGAGGCCACACCGCCAAGCACTCTGCAACTGCTAGTCTGCCAAAATTGTGAATTTTCCTCCAATGAAAGTTTGTAAACACAATTCTAGGGCAAAAATTGTTCGCTTCTGTTGAAAGAGAAAGTCTGAAAGCTAAAGACTATGCAGAAGTGCTTAATCACAAGCCCAGCCGCCAGCACATAGGTGTATACCACTTGCGGTGGACCCGAGGTAGGATCTACATTAAATTTAAAGAGATTTTAGAGCTTGTTTGATCCTATTTATTTGGGGAGTTTATAATGAGGAGAGAGGTAAAATGTGTATTAGAAATGTAAAAAGGTGTGAAATATGTGGTTGTAATTAAACAGTTGCCAAATCAAATATCAAATCAGTGGTGGGTAAATTTATAAATTAAGAGAATAAAGGGGATCAAACAAGGTCTTATTATATGGAGATCTTTCTTTATATATATATATATATATATATATATATATATACACACACACACACAATTGTAGTAATTTCGTATGAAATCCAAAGTAAAACCTTGTCCTGGCAAAGGGAGATTCTGGTCCTAAAAAATCCCTTTTTTTTTTTTGGGTGGAAACACATAATCGTTTAAGAGAATGAGCGATGACAAACAATTTTACGTACGAACAGCAATATATTATTCTTTGTGGACCTAAGGGTAGAAAACACTCTTGCAATCAGTGGTCAAATGAGACAAGTTTACTCTAAAGCTAACCCCTTCTAAGTTTACTATAGTCCATAGACAAGTCACTTCTGGGAAAAAAAGAAGAATTAAACAAGAGGGTAAAACCAGCTAAATTTGTAGACGTTCAAGACAAAATATAACAAATAAGACTATTATTGATTTTAGTTTCACATGTCTTTCATATGACATTATTAATTCTGCCATAGTCTCTTAAATCTTCAAGTTGCTTTATAGTCCGTTGTTTTATCAAATATCTTAGAGAGATGAAATTATTGGCAGCTTAAAGCACCACCTATGGACCCTCTCCATAATTTATAACCAACATTTCATTTGACCAGATCATACAATTCTAGTTCATTTTGGAAATCAGTAGCTTAATTATTTTTTTTGTAAAAAGGCCTGGTACAGAAAGTGCAAGAACTCTGCTCCTGCACCATTGCTGGAACCGAAAGGTGCTGAAAGCATACTCTTATACTCGATTGTTGAGTAGTTTGAGAATAAAATCTCAATTAACATAGATATATCATTTATCAATACGCTATTCAGGTCCAAAAATGGAGAGTAATGAACAAATTCTTTTAGGAAGCAATATTGAAACATATACAGTAGCGTAAGATGAGACTTACGGTTACAGCGAAGGGCTTAGACACCGATAGCAAGTGTGCAAGGTCAGAAACTCTGGAAAATTGGAACCCAAAACGCCTACATAAAGCCATTCGGAATTAAGCAAATGAAAATTGGAGATAAATTACCAATCCGTAAACACTGCTATGAACCCGAAACACGTATTGCTGACCCTTTAGCTTAATCGATAATAATTACCTGTATGATGCTGATAAACGGAAATTGGTACTGAGGAACTTGTATCACATACTGAAAAGAAATCCTTTCAACTGTCTGGTCGAGCAAATAAATCCTTATCCGTTTAGACTCGGCGGAGGTTGTCCATGGTTTCTAATCATAATAACAGAAAATTGGGAAATTTACAAAATATATTTTGTGTTTAGAGTTTATATTATATTTCAAAAAAATCACAATTTACAAATTGTATTTCATTTCATTTAATTTAACATTTTAATAAGGTACGATGGTTTGAACAAGTATTACAATAATTAGATATTCATGTTCTGAACAGGTAGTTTTGAGTTCGAATTACACATATCCTTCTATATTATATCTTTGCTTTCTTATCTCACAATATATCAAATATTATACTCTCTCTGTTTCAATTATATTGGCTTATTTGTTTTCACAAAGATTAAAAAAATTTATTAGAAAGGTAAATTTTAAAAGTAATTTTTCTAATTTACGCTCATTTAATGAGCATTAACCAAAATAATAGTTATGGTTAGATAAATTAAATAAGATTATATTGGTAAAAGTACAAATAAATATTAATGAATTTAGAAACAAGTTTATATTTGCGGGACGGGGGAGTACATATTAACAAGGCACATCTTTCATTTAAAAATTTTGAAAAAGCTAAAAAAATTAGTATATTTTTATTAAATGAAATGAAATCACCTTATGTGTGACTAATAAATTATTGAAAATTAATTTTTTCTTATTCTCTTTTGTTCTACAATATTTTTCAAAAATTCAGATATATGCAATTAGTGAAATATTATTATTTTTTTAAATATATTTTTTTTATTACAAGGGGGATGAGTGAAATATTATAGTTATAGTTATACTAAAAACAAGACATTTTTGTTATCATTATAATATTAAAAAAATAAAAAACAAAAATGTAAAGAAAAATATTACAAAATGGTACAAGTAAATATTGCTTAGTATTTAATTTGATTGTTCTTATTTATCGATTAAAACTTATATTTAATAAAGGTTAAAAACTAATTCATATTCAATACCACCCAGGACACACAATTAAAATTGAAAAAAAAAAATCAAATTCCCATCATTTGTTGAAAATTAACTTTTTTTTTGTTCAAATAAATGAAAAATCTATATAATAAATTTTATAACTTAAGAATTATCATTTATCAAAGGAGGAAAAAAAAGGTATTTAAGAAAATTTAGAATATGCTAGTATTTATAATTTTAACAAAATGTTGAGTAATTGGTATCTAAAGTCAAAGTGTTACACAACATAATATTTAAGGTGTCATTTGTTAGCTTCATTTTAATGGTAGGTTAGTCCCTTCAATTTATTTATATAATAATAGAATTTTTATAATTTTATCTATTTTCCTAAGTCAAAAGTGTTTTTTTTCAATTAAATAAAATACAATATGGAAAATGTAATTTTTAATACAAAGGTGAAGGCATCCAAACCCTCATAAGTGGAAACGGAGGTCTAAAAGCCATGGTAAAACTCATTGGTGTTTTCTTAAGTGAAAAAAATGGAAAAGGTTAGTGTAAATTTTAAAAATAAAGTATTATACTGTAAATATACTATAGATAGAGAGTGTTTATGGTAAATTTACCAATAAAATTTAGGGTAAATTTCATAAAAGATCCCCAACCTTTGTAAAAAGTAACAATTTCATCCCTAATATTTTTTCAAGCATGTATGTCCCCAACCTTTTCAAAATATGCACAAAAATGCCTTACAAACTATTTTTTGTCAAGGGTAATTATATTACCACTACTATTTTTATTTATCCCACCACAATATATATCCACCACAGTTACACTTAATTTCAATAAATACACAACAACTCATTTACAAATTTACCCTAAGAATTAAAACAATAAAAAGTTGAGGCACACCGCATTTATCTTACTCTCTATGATGGGATAGTCTCATCTTCCATTAATGTCAAGCTTTTCTTTAATATTTTATAATTTTTTCTAATTTTCGTGACATTTTCTTCTTGATCAATTAATTTAAATTTAAAACGTAGAAGAATTACGTCATTCAGATATTCGAAGTTTGAATGGCAAGCTTGGGCGTCTAGTCGTTTTATAAGATCAAGAAACAAGTCATTCCGTATTATCGAGAATTAAAGAAGCAAAACTAAATTGAAATAGCAAATGAAAAGTTAATTGGCCATAGAAGAGGAACAAAATTTACTAGAACCTATCAATTCTTTGGAGGTATATAGTTCCAGAAATCAATTAAAATTGAACCCATGTATACAATGGGTCCTGTTAATTTAGGGGTTGTTTGAACCTTTTTATTTTTTCTCTTTATAAATTCACCTACCATGGTTTGACTGTTGATTTGACAACCACTCAACAATCACCACACATTTCAAACTTTAATTAAATATCCACCACTCATTATAAATTCCCTTTATAAATTGAAAAAATAAAAAGCTTCAAAAAAGCTCTTAACTCAGTTCTAATTTCCTTGTTATCTTATTTTGTTTTCTATTTACATTAGGGTTCTTATTATAAATAGCATGTGGTGTGCGTAATTGAGAGAGAGAACAAATATATGGACTATATATAATGTGGAGGTTATTTTGGTCATTTTATTGATAACTATTATAGTAATTAAGAAAAACGTGGTGTGGTGATTAAATTTCTTGTGGTGATATAATTACCCTTTTATCAATTCTTGTTGTTCACTTTTTTCTATAGAGACAATTTTATCCTTTATTTAAATAAAAAAATAAGACCAAAAATTTTAAAATTTTATTTTGATCTCTCTGTCGCTCTCTTTTTCACACACTTATGCATATTCATATATATATATCGTTTTCCCATCCACTCACTTAACACAAGCTATACATATACATTGATCAATATATCATCATTTGAAATAATAATTCTTTCTTCCACGACATTCAACATCCCTCCAACCCCCAAACATAAAAGAATAATCTCCATTACACAGCATCTGGAATTTGGATAGTTTCCTTGCTTAAACCTCTTCCATTCATGGCCCAATTTTGAATCCTTCCGTTATTTCGATGGTTCATCACTTTTCTAGTTTCTTTTTCCCCCTCTCTCTCCAAAAACTCAATATCATCTCTAATGTTGGTCTTTATTCTAAATTTATTTCATAGAAAATCAAAGTTTGTATCCCTATAAGAAAAAATTTATCTCGCGCTTCGTAATGACCATGAGAAAACAATTGAAATTTAAATGCTTGGAAAGAAAATTATAAGCTGAAGGAATGGCTGTGACACTATTTTTATTTCTCATGAAAATTGAATTGATGAAATGATTAGGGTTCTTGAGTATTGATGATAATCTACTTTCAACATTCACAAGAATAATTGTAAAATAAAAAAATGGAGATGGCGAAGGCATCCATAAAAAAATGAAATTTTAAGGAAATATTTGAGTTACATGTGAATTTTTTTTTTTTTTTTTTGGGATAATCTTCCCCATATTGTTTTAATGAATGGAAGGGCCAATGTTGGGTAAAATTTTTGTCATCTTTTGCAACATCTCGATAAACTAATCGGAAAAGATATGCTGCCATTGAATGTTGAAGTTGAAGACGAGAACGATAATTGTGTGTTGTGCAGATCTTTTTGTTTTTATTTTATTTTTGTTTCTTTTTCCTTTCTTTTGTAATTTGGATAAGATTATAATTGTAAAATGATTGTGGTCTCTTTATAAAAAAAACATACTATAATTGTGGTGTAACAATAGAAAATCGTACTAACAATATAAGTGCCCTAATTCTAATCTACTCGTCTTTATAGTGCTCACTCCTAATTCCATGTGAGGGTTTGTCTATATTTTATTGTTATTTGTAGTCTCCTATTCAGGAGTTTGTATTATTGTTGATTTATTTACGTTGTGTTTCAGTAACATAGATTAAGATAGATATCTATGTGCATTATACTGCTACAATACATATTCCAATTGTAGTTTAAAAAAAAAATGGCCAACCACCATAGAACTGGACTAGAGTAAGCCAACTTGACGAACCCATAAAGTGGTTTGTCTTAATGTATTTTATTTTATATAAAAGAAAATCATAAAAACAAATAACTTAACGCAGTTCATAAATTCAAGAACTTTAGTGCGAACATCACACAACACTTAATAAAATTTTGAAGTAAATGTGTTTTCGTCATCATGGATAACCACCCTTATCATCATACAATGAGGGATGAAGCCAATTGAAGAACCCGAGTTTGGTTTTCCCCTTAAGTTTCTCCGTCGAATAATCGACAAGTACTTCCCAAACTTCTCCGACTGTCCATTTTCGCGATTCAATCCATTCTACTATCTTGTCAAGCTTCCCCAATGTCTCCAACCCAAATGTGTAGTACGTGACGAAAGGTCTTAGCGCTTGGGACGCGGCTAACCATTGAATCACAACTTTAATTTCGGGATCTCCCCCGAAAGCTCCACATCCCCAATTCCCCGTCGCAATGCCAACATAGTCATGATCTCCCTTCTCCTCGTCATCCCTTACTTGCCGGCTACTACAAATTTCACTAGCTTCGGAAAATCCAATGTTTACAAACATTTCTTCATACTCGTGTCTTTTGGATTCATCATAGAAGCCGCAAAATGCCTTATTAATCTCTCGGAGAAGGTACTCCGGTGTGTATTGTTTCTTACCGGGCCTAGATAGCGCATCTATTGCGAGTATCCTCGTTTTGCCCCTGTCCATTGAGTCCACACCCTTCACGTCGTCATAGTCACCACAAAAGCGGAACGAAGATGCGTATCCCGCGTAGTTGGAGAATCTCTGTATACCAATAATTTCAATAGCCTCATTATCTGCCATTGCAGGCAAGAAAAGTATGCTAGCAATCAATTCCGGATTGATCATAAAACGAATCTCTTCTTGTACGCAGCCCCCGCGAATAGCACCCCCTCCTATGTACTTATTCGCGAAATCAACTTCAAGAGCTTCGGTAGAGTTGTCTTCAATTAAACCAGTCGTGTGAACCTATTCAATGTAAATATTAGATTACCAAAATGCTAATTGGAACCAGAGTTCTGGCCTAGTAAAAAAAAAACACTTATTAGCAACTGTCACATTATGAGTCTGGTTCTATGTCATGATTACAGTTGATTAATGATTCATTACCTCCAAACGGCAAAGGGAAATGCTAGACTTGCTCCAAAAATTAGCCTTTGGGAGGGAAACTCGGGACGGGCTACTTGTGAGAGGAAGTACTTTTCTTTCGAAAGATACATTGCCCATAGGCATGCTCAAGCATACCTTATCAAAATAGTGAAGAATGCATTTTATCTTATTTTCCTGTTTTGTATCACGGGAGTCGTATAGACACCTAAAAACACAAAGTAGAGTAGAGTAACGCGTTCTGCTTCAACGAAACTGAAAAAGAAACACATACGGGGAGAATAGCTGGTGGATGAAAACGTACGCGAATAAACTGTCAAAGTTGATATTTCGAAGATTTTTGGCCTGTCTATCAGAGGTAGGAAACAAGCAAAAGAAAGAGCAAACCAGAAGAGCAGCAATCAATTCCTGAAATGCACAAACGTACTCACAATATCAAAATTACAACTAATAGCAATGGAAGTTTTCTAATTACAAGTAATCAAACATAAGAGTTAAAGAATTATAAGCTTCCTCGACTGAGGAACACGACGCCTTGTTGTTGTGCTTCCAGCAAGCGAAGCCCCGTTTCCATTCCATTGAAACTCACAGCATTCCGGTAGTGTGCCTCCAACAAAGCCGGTAATCTCAGTAGCAAATCCGCCAGTTGCGGAAGTGCTTCGCTAAACCACTTTTCCGATGCATCCTTATTCATCAACTACATCAAAACAACTAAAATGAGTAAAATGAAAAATTCTTATTGTCCTTCAATCACCAAATGGTTGAGCAATAAATTCCACTTGGACTAAAGAACAAAGTGACTGATCATCATCAATTCAGTACTTAACTGCTTACTTGATCGAAGAAGAGGGCGTAGCCGTTGAGGGCGGAGTGGCAGATCGAGGAAGGCTGAAAACTAAGTGAGTTGCGGAGATTGGAAATGGTGGCGGCAAGAAGTTGGCCCGAGTTGACATTGCTGTGCTGAGGTCCGGCGGAGAGCGATTCCAATGCTTCGACCACCGGGGGCGACCAGGAGAGCGCTGATGATCCGCGAATTAGCGGTAAGAATGGCAGAATTGATGCCAAATCCTCCCTAGTTTCCAGAGAACCCATGGTGTTGGAGTTCATGTTGTTGACTTCAATTATGCATTGAAATTCAAGCTTGTGAGGTTTATATTAACATTTCAAATTTCTACAGGAGTGCTGCCCACGTTTTGGAATCAATTTAGTCAACTCACATGCTTGGGAATCAATCAATGGATCACCCTAACAAACAAGTTTATGGCAAATGAGAATACTCAACTTGGAGTTCTGAACTCGGTACTCCAAGTAAATAGAGTGGATTTCATTAGAAATTCTTTTGCCACTCCAAGAACGAAAACAAATTTTAGCCCTTTTTTGGGGGTGGGGTGGGGTGTTGTGATTAAAATGCAAATGACCAATCAAATATTCTTGTAAGCCATTGCAAGGCTTAATTTTTCGACCTCTTGCTTTAGATAAATAGCATTACCGTGTTTCAAGCAATATGAATCGACCAACCTAAAAAATTTGTTCAAATGAAAGATCATAAAAGTTTTGTTGTTCAACTCAACAAGGTGTCGGGTCAGAAACATTAAAAAACAACATCAAAGCAATCAAGGATACAACATCGACTCAGCAAAACAAACATTAAACCATCTTTATCTACATCTAATGTAATAATTCGCTAAAAACAACTGAAGGAAGTTCATAATAAATAAATTCAATAACATCACAAGATGCAGAATCTTCATCAAGTAAATCACTCGTCCATCATCATTGGATCGTCGTCATTGTCTTCATCATCACCATCACAACCATCCTCATTGCCGTCATAATATAATGAGGGGATAAGCCAGTTGAAGAAGCTAAGTTTGGTTTCTCTCTTCAGTTTCTGCATCGAAAACTCCACTAACATTCCCCAAAGTTCTCCCACAGTCCACTCGTGGAATATAATCCACTGTGCTACCTTGTCGAGATTCCTCAAGGTATCTAAGCCAAATGTGTAATATGCTACAAACGGTCTTAGTGCTTGGGATGCTGCTAGCCACTGGATTACAGCTTTAACTTCGGGGTCTCCCCCAAAAGCACCACAGCCCCAATTCCCAGTCGCAATACCAACAGGATCTTCATCCCATTTCTGCTCATCGTCTTTTGGATGATCACTTGAAGTTTTGTCTACTGAATTGGTGAAAGTTGAAAGATCTTTAGAGGTAGAAAGCTCTTTCACTGAACATCCGAGAGGGTTTGTGATGCCTTCATCAAACTCAGCTTCTGAAGATTTGGTGTCTACAAACAGATCTTCATATTGCTGTCTTTTGGATTTATCATAAAAGCCACAAAATGCTTTATTAGTCTCTCTGAGAAGGCATTCTGGGGTGTATTGTCTCCTACCAGGACTGCATAGCGCGTCTATTGCAATTATCCTCGTCTTACGCCTTCCCAATGAATCGACACCCTTAATATCTTTGTAGTCACCACAAAAGAGGAATGAAGAAGCATAACCAGTGTAATCTGAGAACCTCTCAGTACCAATAATTTCAATAGCCTCATTGTCAGCCATTGCAGGTAGGAAAAGCATGCCAACAATCAATTCTGGATTGATCATAAAACGAATCTCCTCCTGTACACAGCCCCAGCCAAGAACACCACCTCCTATGTATTTATTTGCAAAATCAACCTCGAGAGCTTCGTTGGGATGACCTTCAATGAGACCAGAACTATGAACCTGCCACAGAAACCCACAAGATTATATAAAAAAATACCAAACATGAGGCATAAAAGATCCCTTTTCAATACTTAGAAGGTATATATAAAAACATTATTTTTAGATTATAAAAGAGGGGGAAAAAAGGAAACAAAAAGAAAAAGATGAAGATTAAATGAAGCAAGTGATTCCTTTCCGGGTCAGAGATGTTTTTGTTCATGAATCACAATAAAATGGCTTCTAGGAACTTCCTCATTTTCCAACAAAGAAAACAATATAGTTTGGGACATATGTTTCATTTCAACAGATCAACCTACTTGTTGCCCCAACATATGCCGGTTAGATCTTCGAACTAGATCTTTTAACAATTATTCAGAGCAAGCCAGTACTGCTATGAATGCTTCTAAAAAAAAGATTGATCAAAATTCATTCTTTACAAAGCGTAAACAATGGGTGATTATCCATTCTGTACCTCCAAATTGCAAAGAGAAATGCTAGACTTGCTCCAAAAATTAGCCTTTGGTAAATATTTGTGGGACTGACTTTTGTTCAGAGGAAGGACTTTCCGTTCAAAAGAGACATTGCCCATATGCATAGATGAGCATATTTTCTCAAAATAGTTGACAAGGCACTTTATTTTATTTTCCTGTTTCGTATCTAAGGATTCATACAGGCACCTGAAAAATTGGAGATAGAAGTAACTTGTTATATGTCAAAAAATATCCGTTAAACAACATATAATGAGAAAAAAAAAAAAAAAGAAAACTCAGAACTCTAATTAAAAAAATAAAGGAAAATAATCACTTCTTGTTTATTAAAAATTTATAAGTAGCCACAGGAGACATACAAAACAAGCCTCTGGATCACATCTCATTTTATATCATGTGGATCATTTAAAAGTTCAACAATCTCTTTAAAAAAATAATACTCCCTCCGTCCCATGAATATAGTCCCTTACCCATTTTCACATAGATTAAGAAAGTTCAATTAATTTTCTTGGAAAATTGGAATTTAAAAACATTTTTCCTAATATACCCCTTCATTTAATTATTATTCCACTTTAATAGTTTTTATTTATTGATAACAATGCACATTCAATAGGGGCATCTAAGAAAATTAAGAGATTAATTAAAGAAAGTGGACAATAATTTAGGACGGATGAAAAAGAATAGTGGACTATTTTCACAAGACAGAGAGAGTAATAAATAAGATAGTGCAATTTTCATCATTGTAGTTCTCATCTGCTGGTTTCAGTCATATATCCATTAGATAAAATATAAGGAGAAAAGCAAGCTAAGAAAGATCTCTCTAATTAAAACAAAATTTGAAAATAACCAGTTCCGATTTGTTCAAAATTTGTAAGTAGCCCAGCAGAAATACAGAAAAAGCCTGCTGATCACATCTCAGTTTATCTCAAATGGAAGAACTTGAAAGTTTGAATAATCTACAAAATACTTAAAACATAAAATATTGCAATTTTCATCATTGTAGTTCTCATCAACTTGTTTCAGTCAAACAACTATAATATGGAGTGGGGGCAACTTCCAGATAGACAATGAAATAAAGAAATAAATGTCATACCTTGTATCTTATCAATATTAGCCAATAGATCCAAAATTCCAAATCATGTACAAACAGCCAAAGTAGTCAATAGAAATCCTCCAGTACTCAACATGGATGAAGCATATGCTAGTTCCAAAATTTTGATAGTTGATTCATTTCACTATCACTATACATAGTATAAAAGTAGCTCAGACATCCATGAGACTAACTTCCAAGATGAATGCACCTTGGGAAAATGGTTTCACATTCCATCAATTTTTCCTAAGAGAGCCCCACAATTTCTTAATGTTGAGCTCAGTCATGATGTCATAACAGCTATAGTAACTTTGCTATGCAGCAGCAGCATCTATTAGGATCCCCATCTAAGCAGGACACATCCAGAAAGAGGCGCAGGGTTAGAAGGGAAAGATGATTTGAGTAAACGACATCATGGATATTCTGGGAAGGTAAAGGCTTTTGCAGATTCATTGTTTTGAAGGTGGAGCTCAGGGTTAAAATGGATCGTGATCCGGCTGCATTCCAAGCCATTTTGGACATGGCTTGAGAAAGTGTAGCGGGTTCTAATAGGTATGCTAAGCAATAACTTCTTTCATGTTTGTCTTAACTTCTCAACCAAGAGGAATAAACCTTACGGGGGCATAACAAGTGGACAGTGCATGCACCTTGAGCACTTTCAGCAAAACGATACTTAAAATTACGAGAAGTAGGGATGTATAACAAGCCAGACGGCTCGGGCAGCCGCGCCCAAGCCGAGCCTCGCGACTCATTTAACATGAGCTAAAGCTCGGCTCGAGCCTCAATAATGGGGAATGGCCCGAGCCGGGATGGCTCACCACGGTCGTATGGGCTGGCTCGTTTAACTTTTTCTTTTTATTTTTTTAAAATTTTTTGAGTAAGAAATGTTATAAAAAATGAAAAACTCAAATAAATAGGGTCACGAGCCGAGCCGGCTCCGGCTCAGCGATCTTAAAGCTTGAGCTTTAGCTCGGGTCGAGCATTATGTTTAGAGAGCGAGCTGAGCTGAGCTTGGGCTTTTTTGGCTCAAACCTGTCAAAGGTCGAGCCCGGCTCGACTCATTTACATCCCTACCCAGAAGGCACACATGTCTAAATGTTTTGCATCACTACGAACATTATAAGCACCGAATATGATGTTTAATTATTTTCCTTCTATGAAATGAAATGGCATGTTCTCCAAATTCTTATGTCAAATGTAATTTTATGCACTGAAAAGTCATTCTAAGGTCCTTTACGGGTAATGGCATATAATCCAGATATGATGTCTGATTATTTTCCTTCTATTATATGAAATGGTATGTTCTCCAAATTCTCATGTAAAATGCAATTTTAAATTTTTATGCATTGAAATGTCAATCTGAGGTCCTTTACAAGAAATAGCAAACACACTGAGGATAGCACACGGGTCACAAGAAAATGCCTTTGATAAATTTAATATGTTCTTAAAAATGCATCGATGGCCACCATAATAGATTCAGACGGCAACTAACAGAAAAGCAACATACGCGTGGAAAAAAAAGCAAGCAGATGAAAACATACGCAAATAAACTATCAAAGTTGATTCTTGGAAGATGTTTGGCACCTCTATTAGTGGTTGGAAACAAGCAAAAGAAGGCGCAAACCAGAAGACCAGCAATCAATTCCTGAAATAAACAAATGCATTCATAATCAAAATACATACCATCAGAAGTCACATTGTGTTCTTTCTAATTAGAAGTGATAACAGCTAAGAACTAGATAAGTCAAATTTACAACTAATTGGAATCCCATATTGAGACTGTACATATGGAAATGGATAACAATCAGATACAAATATGCAGCAAACATTTAAAGCAACACGTAAGTTACTTGATCAGAGCACATATCTTAGAAAGAACATGTTACGCTAAAAGCATAGAAGCTCCTAAAAGGAGCTTTTCTGGACAACTTTGTAGTTCCACACAGCCAAAAGGAGCTTTTAAGCTAGGAAAAGATGTCATTATTTATGTTCCACTGTTGCTTTGTCACTCTCCCAGGAGGTGTGGCTTGGAAATCTCTATTTACTAATAGAGATGCTTCTCCACTGCCCACTTCCAAAGCATACAGCATGATATCGTGTTTAGTCGACTAGCATGAAAATCTTTACCACTCATTATGATTTCAGTCAAAGCCAAATGGCACTTCAGATTTCATGAATCAAGGAAGCACCATATCATAACACAGTGAACGGTGACTGCAAACCACATTCGAGAAAATGAGCAACACAAAGAGGTTATAATATGAAGGTAAATGATTTGGAAATAGTATATAATGTTAGCACCAACTTAATGATTTCAAAATCCAGTTAGCACGACGATCATGCCAGCTTAAATTTTGCCTAAAAGCTGCTTTCGTTTCCAACACAAATTTCCTATAAAAAGTAATTTTCCACATTTCCCTATCATCTCTCTATTTCTCCACTGAAGGTCCTCCTAGAAAACACTTCTCAAAGAGCACTTACCAGACAAGCTAACTCTAAATATGCCTTCAGTCTCTTAGACATGGAAAAGAATATTTCCTTGCTGAAATCCATAATTGACCGAGCAGTTGTTTATACAAACTTGAATTCCGTAATGAACTTGCAAGTGGTATAATTTCATCACTTAAAAGGAAATTTTAACCTAGTCAAATTTTGCTAGCATCTTGTACAACTTTAGTCAACAGCTACAGAAATTAAAAACAAGTAACAAATAAAAGCAGGAAAATAACTAAAGCATTAGTAAAGTTGAAATGCCAGATTAGTGCAACTAAATGCCAGTATCATTAGAAATTGTTTAATTACAACTTATCAAGTATAAACACTGATGTGCAGGTATACCTGACTAAGAAACACAACACCTTGCTGTTGTGATTCCAGCAAGCGAAGGCCTGTTTCCATTCCATCGAAACTTACTGCATTTTGATAGTGTGTCTCCAACAGAACTGGTAACCTCAATAGCATATCCGCCATTCGTGGAATCACATCTTCAAACCACTTCCGGGATGCATCTGTACTCATCAACTAAAATAAAACCAACGAAATGGGTAAAAGCGAATCATTTTGTTACCTTTCAATCAACTAATAACAGATGCGTGTGATACACATGAAAGAAGTGAATCACTTCAGTATTTCACCCTTACCCATCATAATTAACAAGAAGAACAAGCTAAGCCTAATATGCAACAAACTTATCTTAGGTGACATAATTCCTTTTGCAGTTCCTTTGAGCCTAGAGCTATCTCTTTGAAAGATTGTAAGAAAACTAATCCTTATGCAACAGCATCAAGACACTGTGATTTTTAAGCAAATCTGTTGTGGTAGGAACTATTACTAACATAACTAAAGTTCACGTCTCATGATTAATCACTTGAATCCATTGCTATGAATATTGAATATCATAATGAATTTTCATTGGTTCTCTATTACCATCATTTCAGTCACTATCATATACACCTTCTAATCCGGGTCAATGATTTCTTCATATTTAACATTTTTAAGCATGAAAACTGTTTGCGGCATAACAGACAGAAAATCATTTGAGACAGTAAAATGCACCCTTTAGGAGAAATAAAAGTTTTTTTTTTTCAATGAATAACAGATAGAAAAGTTACTAAATTATGTTGCAAATGTTGGCTTAACAAATTAAACAATACCAAAATTTAGATGACGCCCAAAATTTCATGCTATTAATCGTTAATTAGTGAATGAAAACATGTTACACGAAATTGCTTACCTCATCAAAGAAGAGAGAATAGCCGTCTAGGGCAGAGGAACGGAGGGAGGAAGGGCGCAAACTAAGTGAATTGCGGAGGTCAGAAATGGCGATTGCAAGGATTTCACCTGAGTTGACATTGCTGTAAAGAGGTCCGGCGGAGAGGGCCTTCAGCGCTTCCACCACCGGCGGCGGCCAGAACAGAGCCGATGATCGGAGAATTAGTGGTAAATATGGTAGAATTGACGCCAAATCCTCCCGAGTTGCGAGAGAATTCAAGGAGTTAGAGGGATTTATTTCCATTAAGGCATCAAGATTGAAGCTTGTCAATCTTAGCAAATTGAAGTTGTAGAGGCTTTGGGAGTTTTTAATGAATTCAAATACAGGTACTACATAGATACATCGTTCAAGATGCAAGTCAATTATATCCCTCTACGGAGGAAGATAGTTGAAATCGAAGTAAAAAGAAAAGGAAGAAATACGCAACCATTTTGGTACTTTTGAGTTTTGAGTTTCAACGGGAGACCAAATTGTGAGTGTGCTCCCCAACCGGTGCGCGGGTATACCCGGTAGACAAGAAGGTGGGCTGCCCTTTATTATGGGGGGCCCATCGGCCACCCCATGTCTCTCTACTCGGGTATGACCCGGCACGGGTGATTGTAGTGCTCCCACCCTCGTTCTCTCATTGTATGTGTGGTGAGATTATTTGGTTATATACACATATAGTGAGAGATTATTAGATAAATCACATGAAATTGTCTCATAGGCAACTTACATATGAGTTGTTTAATAATTTCACGTTACATGTACACCTGACGGTATTATCCCGTTAGTAGGAGATCATTTTGGCATAACTCGAGCAAACGGTTTGTCAAATATGTAAATATATAAATGGTTGGTCAAGCAAGTACGTGGATGATTGTTTAATAATTTCACGTTGCATGTACACTTGGCAGTATTGTCCCGTTAGTAGGAGATCATTTTGGCATAACTCGAGCAAACGGTTTGTCAAATATGTAAATATATAAATGGTTGGTCAAGCAAGTACGTGGATGATTGTTTAATAATTTCACGTTGCATGTACACTTGGCAGTATTGTCCCGTTAGTAGGAGATCATTTTGGCATAACTCGAGCAAACGGTTTGTCAAATATGTAAATATATAAATGGTTGGTCAAGCAAGTACGTGGATGATTGTTTAATAATTTCACGTTGCATGTACACTTGGCAGTATTGTCCCGTTAGTAGGAGATCATTTTGGCATAACTCGAGCAAACGGTTTGTCAAATATGTAAATATATAAATGGTTGGTCAAGCAAGTACGTGGATGATTGTTTAATAATTTCACGTTGCATGTACACTTGGCAGTATTGTCCCGTTAGTAGGAGATCATTTTGGCATAACTCGAGCAAACGGTTTGTCAAATATGTAAATATATAAATGGTTGGTCAAGCAAGTACGTGGATGATCGTTAATTATATATTACCACTCCCGGACGAAAATGTTCAAACACAATGTCTGATGCCATTATAGGAAAAGGTACAAAACAAATGATGTGATATAATATTAATTAATGATGTGATTAGAAGCCGTGGAGATGAGTCTCAAATACAAAGCACGTTGATGTTGAGTTTCATTTCATTAGAGAAATGATTGAAAGTGGTTGTGTCAAACTTGTGAAAATTCCTACACAGGTTAATGGAACTAAAGTCACTCCAAGTGTTAAATTCAAAGAAACACTTAAGCCGTTATCTATTTGTGAATTTTGATACTTTGTTTGTTTTGCTTTGTGCAGTTTTTTTTTTTTTTTTTTTAC
>CAVNYN010213275.1:0-32493 GCA_963692815.1 Nyctanthes arbor-tristis
ATGAAGCATCTTCTTCCTCAGGTGATTGTCAGATCGATATTTCCGTATAAACTTGCGCCAAAACCCACCAAGGCCTTCAGTGCATGCATTCAGTTCTGCTTTTCCCCATTGTGATCGTCTTGAGTCTGCTGCAGATTATCCCATAATATCTGATAGCTGCTCTGAAGTCGTGAAAGGCAAGTTGCCACAGGAAAATCTGCTTTCAAGAACCAGTACCTCCCTGAGCAGTGAAGATGAAATGAGAAGGAATGCATGGTGTTACAAGCCTGATGAAATCGACCCAAAAACCTTAAAGGAGTTGCCATTAGAAATTCAGGCGGAAGTGCACGCTTGGCTCCGGCCCCAGAAGCAGGCTAATACCACGAAAAAAGGTTCTAGATCAATGATTATTTCCTACCCCGTAAATTCAACCAGTAAAGTTAGGTACTGTAGATGTGAATGCTTATTTTCTTCACCAGGAAAAGCTAGCATCAATGATTGTTTCCTTCGCTGTAAATTCAACCTGTAAAGTTAGATACTGGAAATGTGAATGCATATTTTCTTCATCAAGTAAAGCTTTTCTGTTCATTGCTTGATGCCTAGTAGAAGTCCATAAAGCAGATTGTATCTTAATTCCTTCCAGATGCTGGATTAACTTCAAACCCCCCCTTTTTTTGTGAAGTTTGCCACATTATATGATTACGGCTACTAATATCAGTACGTGCATCAATAAAAGTATAGATTGAGAGAAAGCAAAGTAGTTTAGTCTTATATGTTTTGAGGAGGCTTGCATTGCATGAATTCCAAAAACATTCGTGTCTCGATTTAAATAAAATTCTACCTCCCAATTCTGGGTACAATGCTCATATAACATCATTCCCATCCTTACACTAATATAAGGGAGGGCGGCGTGCCTTAGGTGGAAAGTGAAAAATAAACAAGATAGTAACTGGAGTACAAGTTGCTTAGGAATTGGGATGTTCAGATGAAAGCCAATCTTGTGCCGCCACCAAGTCTGGTAGTACTACAGCACCAGACTTCCTCCAAGTATCTGCTTCTGGTATATTAAATCTGTCTAGCAGTAAAGCATGCATTCCAATGCTTCTTGCTGGAGTGTAATCCTTGCGCATGCTATCTCCAATGTGCAGAGCTTGCTCAGAAGCAATATTTCCAGCCCTTTCTAAGGCTATCTGATATATTCTTGGGTCTGGTTTCTCTACACCTTCAAGACCTGAGAATACGCCAAAATCCCACTCGCTTCCCTGTATCCAGTAAATTGTGAAGAAACTGTCAGAACTCTGTATTATGAAAATTTTGTAGCGTCCATATGGGTGATGCGCCACATGGATACAAGCAGCCACACGGCGTGCATACAGGCAGCCATGTTACCATATGGGAGCTGTTAGTGCTAGAAAATTATTCCTCTGTATCATCAGCATGCTACAGAATATGATTATGTTGTGGCAAATTAGGGATAAATTAGTTTGGTCCAGATACACAGAATCAAACCCATTAAAAGTTTACCTGCTGTAAACCCAGTGCCGGAAGGATTACATCCTGATACCGATATTCCGCATTGCTCACGACTCCAACTATCAAACCCTTTTCTCGGAGCCATCTCAAGAATGGCCGGGAATCTGGAAATACAGTATAAGGTGCTGAAGAACCAAAGGTCCCATATATGCGTCTGAATATCTTCTCAAATGTCTCTTCATCGTAGTCGTATCCCGCCTGTCAACAGAAGATTAATAATCATCAGAAAAAAACTAGAAGCACGTGCACATCCCTATCAACTGTCAGTTATGTATCAACTAGGATACAACAGCAGAAACAAGTGAGTTCCTGTCAAACTGCATTAGTCAGAATTTCAGCATAAACGTTTGTCCTGCAACAGTTTATTAATACACGGGGGAAAAACGAAGTATTAAAGGTCTTACCCTGACAAAAGAATCTCTTACACATGTTTTCCACCAAACAACGTTGGGTATCTTTTCCGCAAATCCAAAACATGGATGTTTCTTTGCCATTTCCGTATATGCAAGTTTAAAACCCTCGTGTACTCGTTTGTAATCAGGACATGGCAGTCCCACTGCTTTTGCAGCCATGCAATAATAGTCACCAAGCTCCCCTTTGTAAGCTATTAGTGTGCCGGTAACATCAACCGTGACACATCTTAACCTTCTCAGTAGTGACATTCTGAAGACCACTGCTGGAGACGATGTGATATATGTTGCTGAAAGGTAATTAGATTAACATTATGTGGACAAGAGTAGAACCCTCGTTCCCTTTGAAGTCCAAAATTTATTCATCCAGCCATTAATCACCAAGTAAAAAGGTGCATCATAATGGATGAAAATAAAACAAGGATGATAGGATATAAAATGAATAGACTATATATATCCACTAAAGCATGATAAGCAGTCACGAAATTCAACCAAAGAATCTAAAATTATAATGCCAGAAAGTAACAGGCACAGAGGATTACAAGTGAAAAGCATACTTGGAGAAACAATATACTTGAATAAAGAGACCGGCATTATAAGGACCAGATTTTTCATATGTCAACAGTAGCAAGAATGAAGTTCTATCAATCTAACAGAAAAATTCTTGCATTTGCAAGGTTGGAAATATACCAACTGGAAGTTTAGTTTTGTAAGATAAATGTTCCCTCTAGGTGAATAGTTGACTACTTTTAGATGTGTTCATGACCAAACTTACATGTCAAATTCACAGCAAATATTGATGCCTACAAAAGAGTTCTAGGAGAATGCTTCGATGAAACCATCATCCTAAGCTTTGCTAAAAGAAAGTCGCAATAAAATTTTATGAATGCAAGAAAAATTTGCAAATGAGGTGAAAATTAGAACCCTTATAATACAAGAATATGTGCGGCAATAGTAGCAGACTCGGGCTATCAACCCACCACCTCTACCACTAATATCAGGGAAAGCAGAAGCCTTTCAAGTCTGTAAGAAACACAAACTAAACCTATCATTCATCAGATGATAAAAAAACGAATCCACTTAACTGTTGATGCTAGAGTACTCAGCAGAAACTCTTCTGTAGCTGATGACATTTCATATAATGTGTACTAACTAATGTTGTAAGTTACTGTTTCTAGGGATTCATTTGATCCATGAATCCTTGATCTAACACTGCCTATCCAGAAAAAGGTGGAACCTTTTGATTATTGGGCTAAATGCAGGTAGTGTTGAGCTACAAATTTACTCCATTGGAATAACCTCTTCATTTCTGGATCACCAAATATGCCAAAGAGAACATAAGAAACAGATTAAAATCAATAACTACGAGATCGACCGGCATTGCCGCAGATAGATACTAACACTGAAATACCAAATCCAATCATCATTCATCCCAGCAATCTACTTGAAAGAATGAAAAATTAAGAAGAAAGTATCAGTTTTAATGCTAAAGAAAGCACAAATCTTTACTCGAAGAAATCAGAGGCATCAAATAAAACTGGTAAACTAGGAATATCACCTAACCATAAAGATTCAGTAGAAACCCATGAGAGAAGTAAGGAATAAAAACCAAAAGGGATTAAAAAGCTTACCAGGAAGGTCAAACTCGTAGAAATTAGAGTATTTTCATCTGAATCGCCATTACTTTGTCTATAAGAAAGTTTGATTGCTTCTTGGAGAAGACGCATACAGTGACTGATTCTTGGAGACCCGAATCACTGATTTTAAAACTGTGTTCCCGAGAAATACTTATTTGCAGCAAGACCCATGCTAATTTTCACATTGATTTCTTGGCCACGTTTCAGAAATTCTTTCTTTTTGAAGAAATACTCAAAAAAACGTCTTGGTGAAAGAAACAATTTGAAATTGATATAATTAATGTGAGTTAATTACTTTAAATAGTATAATAATAATGTGTTGTAATTCGTAGGGGGCCGCCGGGGGGGGGTGGACAGAAAATTCCGCCAACAATTATTTGAAAACTGTGGACTCTCTGCTACTTGTTTTTCATTTAAACTTCATTTAAAGTTTAAACCATATATGTATACGTACCCAGCTGCTGAAAACATCGAACTCCCCTTTTTTTGGGCCTCAGGAACTTGTTTGGAACTGTTTTTTCAGAAAGTCATTTCTTTAGTTTGAAAAAATAAAAACTCATCCTGGAATGAATAAGAGGGTACTCATAAGTTACTAAACACCTGGGCCAAGCTCGAGCCCTATTTCCTGTGCCTTGCTTGACGCACGGCTAGACAACACACGAATAGCCTTACATTCAAGCTAGTCAGCTCAATTCATCTGATGCACATATTGTCATTCTTGAAAAAAGGATTTTTTGAGAGAACATGATATTTTATCTACAAATAAGATGACAAATATCATGATATTAATATGAGCTAACTTAATATACGGTTTTGGACCGACAAGTGACGTCTAATCAGGTTCCATGTGGAGGATTATTTACAGAATTTTTTTACATTCTTCCATGCTTTAAAAGATCTTCCCAACAAAACTTACCCTTTTTCCTCTTATATTTTATGATGAAAACATGTTTTTTCACCTGCTAGAAGAAACGGATGATAAAATGAAGGCAGTTCAGGCATCAGAACCATGATTTTCAATTGCAGATGCTCTATGGACTAACTCCTTTCGCCTATTATATTTGACATTACAGGTACAAGGGAAAGCTTCCACTGAACGATATTTTCAACTCTGCTTATCTACTACAAAAGTACTTAACTCAAAATCTGCGTTACTTTGCAACACATAACTTCATGCAAGTAACAGTCCATTCAGCCCCGTGCTCTGAACTTCGTTGTCGAGATCTTTTCCATGCATCAGTTTACTATTACTAGAACAAAATCCGTTCCAAATAAATATCTAAAGCTTCAATAATCTTCTCTATAAATAATTTACGGTGTAATCTGTACCTGCAAAAGAATGGAACATTATAAGTATGGTGGATTAGAATCCTCATTCAAGTATATGTTTGTACCAATAAGAGTGACTTACTTCACTGCTGCTTCCCATGTCCTCCTAGCTTCAGGATTAGCCTCTGTTCACCAAGACAACAAAAACATGAAATGATGCTTCTGCTTAGCAGTGGTGACAGTTGAATCTATCAACCAAAACTTACCGAGGATTTGCTGATCTTGCTCAGCAGTTGTGGGGAATTCCAAAAGCATTTGCATCGGCACTCTTCTTGTAACTCCTTCACAGCTTTCCTTTCCATACTTGGTATAGGAGGGATGTCCCTGTCTGACCAAGTCGGCAATGTTCTTGCGGCAGCTATGACAGCCCCATCAACGAAGTTGTCCTCATCATTTGACAGTTTACCTGCTATGAGATATTTATGTCAGCTCTGTTAATTAATAACTCATTCAATTCAACAGTAGATGTACATGTCAAAAGGCTTAAGAGGAAAATTTATGTGATTTACTGTTGTGGTAATATTCTTCAGGAAGGCCCAATATATTGAAAACCGATAAGAATGAATCCAAATGAATTTGTGAACTGCCTGAGAAGTGAATTGCGTCCCAAGGATTCTGCAAAATTCATATCAGTTGTAAGGGGTTTGAACCCGAGGAAACATTTGTAGTGGTGAAAAATACCAACACCAAAATAAGACTGCAATATGTTAGTAGCGCTAGTTAATATGGGAATTGAATTTGATTGTCCCTCATACAATAAGATTTAACTTTCCAACTTTAATGGGATTCATGTGAATGACACCTCGAATAAAATTGAAAAGCTTTCATAATCTGTTCCTATAAATAGAGGTTTCTCCTTAAGTATCCTAAAATCCTGATCGTGACATATTATGGAATCGTAGGATGGGTGCAACCAAGGATCCCTGTGGTCTCCCCTGGCACATACTATGAGGGTTTAATTGGCATATAAGTTCTTTGTGTGCTTAAAGATTTGGGCTATGGGAGAGGTATCGTGTCATAGCAACCATTCAAGTTCTGCACAAAAATTTTTGTGTGTATAGTTGTTTTTATCTCCCTATTCCACTTGAAATTTTTTCCTACGAGGATTTTGGGGTAAATTTAGAAATTGATCAAGATTCCAACAGTATAAACTATATTAGAGACGACGACTTGAGCAGCCAAAAAAAAATTTATCTTCTCTCCTTACATTTTCCATTCAAGAGTCACACACAGGATATAAGCCCTGGAAACTAGGCCAATCTAAATGCAAAATGCTTCTGGTATTGGTACTTTAAATTTATGGAAACTATATGTTGGATGCAGTAGTGTTTCAAAATGCATATGGAATATCAGAAATATGTAAACTGCTAGCAGTGGATGGATTGACAGAAACAGATAACAGATAAAGAGAATATACACCAGAGCTGGAAATTGTTAGTCAATTTGATTTGATTATACTTATTTAGTTATTTACTTTGTTAGGAGCACTCCCAACCAAAGGAAATAGAATGGGTAATGAAAAATAAGTGGACAATTTGGAGAGTTAATATGAGATGATGGACTCTAACTAGGCCAATAATACACATCCAAAGCTTATTTAAGTCACAAGTTCGACTCATTTTTCTGATCTCAATTTGGAGTGTTCTACAAAAAGTTGCAACATTTTGCAGAGACTGCCAGGATGTCTGACTAATTTTGCAGGAGAAACCATCAGCAAAATTTTAAAACACAATAAAGGGGTTATTCCTGGATAATTTAACTAGGGTGAAATTTAACTTAAAAATTTTGCAATGGGTAAAATGCAAAACCATGGATTCCGAAGATGGTTCAATCAAGTTTTCTGCACGTTTCCAATGTTCCCCTTCATTGCTTTTTATGTAATATTTGTATAGCCCAGTAACTATAGTGATTTTGACAGGTAAAGTGGTTACCAGAAAACTTTTAGTTTTATGAGATGCAAGATAACAGCAAATTACCAAAGATGATATATGAAAAAAGTTGATCAGTCCAAAACTTTATTGATGATGAGTCTCTGAGGGAAGATTACCACAGGTGATGAAAACCCAAATCTTTGCATGAAAAAGTTGTTCTTCTGCCCAAACAGGTAGTCAACAGTCATCTGCATGGATACCATAACACAACCGGTGTCATAATGACAATGACAGTGTAAGAATAAATAAAAAGGCACTTTGCTTGCTTAAAGTATCCCAGAGAACCAGAGATATCTTGACAAGAAATATGGCTGTCAACTTAGAAGATTCTCAACATTGGCAGCCCTGACTTTTCCTGCCTGCTCCTAATCTCCCCTTTAATTTCTTTATCTGAATCTCACCCGTATGGGTTCTTCCTAGCCTTTATGATAGCATGCCCTCACTTCCGCCAGTCTGTGCTTTAATTTCTGTATTGCATTTTATCATTTATATTGTCAATTCGTCCAATTCTTATATTCTGAACTGCATTGACCAAACCAACAATCCTCAGCATCTTCCTTCCCAAGTTCATTCCAGTTTTCACATGGTAGTTAATCTATGATTATTCTTTGGTTTTTTGCAATTATATCAAAAGCACACCATGATTTGATTTCAAGTTATGAAGCCATCAGAAAGGTCAGTGACAGTATCTAACCGTTAAGAACAGTGTTATTCCTATCGATGAGGATTCTAAAAAGAGTGAAAACTGAATCCCAGAAGAAATGTTGCAAAGAAGGATGTTAAGCAGAGTTCAATATATACACTTCTCATATCCATTCATAGTAAAATACCAGCTGACTAATGGGTTCTGAGCTTGGCAACTTTGGATGTCACCACTGTAATGCCAGCTTCAGTGGAATTGTTCCCTCTCCATTGGAAAGTTCACAGCATGCCACCAAGTATTGTAAGAAGTGGCAAAATGGCATGCTTTGAGGTGTCAGTTACCTAGTATTGCTAGTCCCATTTAGCGTTCTGTTTCTAACTCAACATAAAATAGATTGAATGTAAATGCGTGGTGGAAATTTGTGTCGTACACGTAGGTCTTGAAAATATGTAGATGTGATTGATTTGACCAATTTTTGCTTTAAAATAGAAATAGAATGCTAATGGGGAAACAATACTTTTATCATATTTATTTATATCGGAGTCCAAACCATGCTCAATTGAGCGGATACGTCAGCAGCACATATCGCTGGATGTCTTTGATGAAAATAAGTTTTGGCTTTGGAAACTCTGGTTTATCAAACAAATACAAATGTATTTCATCACAAAATAAGATACCATATGGATTCCTATTTTCTAAAAACGAAGCATTCACTTGATGTGGAAACCAGAAATATTATTACCTCGTCTCCTTTTCTAATCCGTTGTCCAGCGTTTATCATCACTTCAAGCATACGGTCCTTGAAACGCCAATGGAAGAAGCAATTCGGCTGAAATGAATGATTCAGCATATCTAAAAAAATAAGACAGATTATGTTCAATTAATGAACTGTTGTTTTATAACCAAGATCCTCTGATCATAAAATTTTAGTGAACTATATTAGGAAAAAAAAATAAGAAAGTAATCCAGGGGAACTAACCTGGAGACATCTAACCAGTGTAACATGAACTACTTTATTTCATCATTCCTAAATGCTGTAATATTGAATTGCATCATTCCTAAAAGTAGAAATATAATACTGAATTCTGTCATTTCAAAAGGCCGTAATACTGAATTACATGATTCCCAGATGTTGAAGCCATGTGAACTGAAAAATGGCTGATAGTCTCTGAAGTGACAGAAGATATATCCTGCCAACTCCCATCTTGGACAGTATTAACTTCAAAAGTTCATCTTTTTGGTGAATAGTTATCGCAAATTAAAAATGAAAATTTAAAGAATGGAACGAAAATTTTGCTAGATTATCAAATGTTGCCCAATCTAGTTTGCTAGAAGTGCAAGCATAAGTATTTCACAATGGAACATGATTGTACCTATATGCTAGGCCCCCAAAATGTCTTTATCAATTGCCACAGATTGAACAAGTTTAAAGAAAAATCCAAAGTAGAAATAAAATTCGCAAAAGCTCACCAGCATATGGAACAAGCATATGTGCATCTTGAACAAGAGCACCAATTCTTATTTGTTTGGAGATACATCGAGACTGTGCCATGCTCAAAGCCCACATAAATCTCTCAGGTTCCCGAGCAAGTCGTTTTATTTTAAGGGGCACAGCAGAATGCTGACATACAAAAGGTATTAAAATTGAGCAACAACTTACAGAGTGAAGAAAGTTCAGGACTTGGACAACACCAGATAGCAGATTTGAGAGTACAAAATAAGATTGCCCATTACCCAATTCTTTTCCCAAAATTCAAGTCCTCGTTTTTGCTGTTCTCTCATGGTAGAAGCAAGATTGTCATCCTGCAGCTCCATAAGGTCCTCCTATTACACAGGAAATCAAAGAGAAAAGGAACCATCTCAGGCAGAAGAACAAACGGAATTACAGAAGAGTTTGAAATTATAATACAAAATAAAATTGAGCAAGTAGAAACCTACAAAACTTTGAAATTCCAGTTAATGACAATATGATTAAGCAAGCCTAAGATATTGTCTCTGGAGTCGATGATAGATGTTACAACTTCAGTTACTTAAAGACCTCATAGATAAATGGATCCTCACATTGTACAAAATTAGTATAAATATTTTACAAGTCAGGCACAGATGACTATTATTAGATATCCTGATCTTAGAAAATGAGTTCACACTCCAATTAGAGTACCATGGTCATGGTCCTTTTTTAACTAAAAATTCAGAAACTTGAATTATCAACTATATATCTCATGCTGGATAAATCCTTTCAACAATTTATGGTAGATGCAACAGCTTAAGAAAGTACTCTCTGTAAACAATATCTACAGTATGATAGGGGCAAGTTTCGAGTGTAATCAATATATTAATAATCTTCCTATTACAAGAATTGTGTACTTATTGAACTTTAGATTGAGAAAGAAATTTTGCTTTCATTGTTTTCCTAATACTTGTCCTTGAAATGCTAGTATCTAAACAAGTTGGCAGTTTATACATTAAACATTTTCCAAAGGAGGACTATTACAGAAGAAAGCCAAACAGAAGAATTATGATGTTAAACATATTTTCCAGGCAGTTCCATAAAATAGGATGTCGTGTTCAGACCTCTGTGGCTAGCAGCAAGCTAGTGCATTCATCAGCACTGGGTAAAAAATCACCATACAGCTGCCAAAAATTGTCCTTGCAATCAAATGCATATAATAGAAGACATGCCAACCTCAGGTCCCAATCTGTCTGCCAGCACAGAAACAAAAGATAAAAAACAACTAACTTAGAGCATCTCCAATGCAAATTTTGTAGACAATATCTATATAAGAAAGAGAAAGACACATTTTAGTGGGTCCCATATTTTTCTCATTTTCTTTCAATTTTTTCTTTTTCAACCACTTTTCTCTCCTTTACACCACTTTTTCATCACTTTCTGATCACCGTTTCCCAACATCCTTCTACATTCCCACATCCATCCAAACATCCACCACTACTATTTTATCATTATTTTTGAATTTGTTTCTACTTCTCCCCTCCTTTTCATTTTTTCTGCTCTTTTCTTCTTACACTTCTTTCACTCTCTTCAATTAAAATAATCATCTTCTCTCTCTCTCTCTCTCAAATCATCCCAAATCTACACCATTTCCCAACTTTGCATCGGAGATGCTCTTAGCATCATTGAATAGAAAGGTCAACTGTTTATGAAGGCCAAAATTTCTCAAAAAAAAAAAAAAAAGGAAAGAAAGAAAGAACTAGTGCCAAATAGATACAATGAAGTTTTTTTGTTGAGAAAAAAGATATTGGCTGTCACAAAGAGAAGAAAGATACACGAGATCAAATTTACCTCAGGATTGGTAGAGTTGATAATATCAAATATAGGATGACCAAGTGGTATGATATCTGGGAAAAACATCCAAGGAAGCTTCTGACTTATTGTTAACATCAATTCTAATGGAATCTCCATGATAATCTGCAAGAATAGAATGGATTGTCATTACAGAGCAGGAACAACTGAACAGGAACTTTTGAGTTCCTCATTGTAAATAATACAAGAGAAACATACTATAAAGAGAATGCTGTGCAGCAATCATTTACATTGTGACAAATTCAGTTGCTTATCCAGTGGACTAGCAGTAAAAGCAGAACATACCCTAGCTCGACGAAGTGGCTCAACATCTTTTGAAGCATATACTCCAAATCCATCAGGACCTTCTTTGAATTCAATTCCAAAAGCTCGCATACTTCTTACATATCCTATCTTGTAGAAGTCTGGGTCAGCCAGCTCTAACTGCATCCTTATACAAGGTAAGGTTTACTATTTCTTCTTTGTAGAAGTTATATAAAGACATTAGAACCATTAAATGAATTGTTAGATATATTAGCTGAAACAAAAAATGTTTTATACAAACAACGATTGCAAAAAATGACAGATTCTTTCCTAATAAAATCCAATCTGCTTTCGGTAACGTTTAGAAATATGGGAAACGGTCTAGAGAAGCAATTCACGCTTTAATATTTTTTTTACAGGTAACTATCATCAATTCCAGAAAATGGTGAAGAAAAAAAAAGAACGAACTATGGAAATAAAGAACCCCCAAGAACTCAGGAACTCAATAAAGTGGCTCTATCCCTAACAACATAAGGCACTTGAATTTTAAACAACATATTCTTTACCAACTTGTTGTCAACCGCGGATAAAGCTTAACAGAAACAAACTAAGCATAATACTCTTTCAAGTTGAACAAAAATGTAAAATGAAAAAAGTTTGTAGTAAATGTACCAGACAGATACCTTGGAAGCAGAAGTGTCTTCCGGAGGCGAAGATGGCTGAAAGAGTGGGAATGATGAATCAGTAAAGGTCTCTTCATCAGTAGCCAAAGCAGCATTAGGAGACAAAATGGGTCTATTTCTGCTATTACACAGATTAATGGGTTGTCGTTGCCGCGGATTTTTCCACAATTGCTGCAATCAAAGAACTCATCAAAAGCCAATCTTGCCTGCATTTAAAAGAATCACAGTTTGGGGAGAAAGGGGGAGGGAGGGAGAGAGTGGCCTGACCTTCCGGTGCTGATTGAAGGTGAAATGGTAAGTTGGTTGCTGAAGAAAGGAGATAGCCATATATGCAATTTGAATCCTTCGGTTTTCGTCTCTTGCTGTATTTAGCTTTGGTGAAACAAAAGGTTATCCAGTAGTGTATATTGTGCCTGCTGAAAGGATCGATTTTTCTAACTTTTTTATTTTAAAATATTTTTAAAATCCTTCCATCCCAATACTCTATGCCCGATACTCATAATGCAGTTTGCTTTTTCACTGGAATTATAAGAAATGTTATTATACAAATAATTTTTTCAATACATCTTTATTTAATTAAACTAAGAGTGTGTTTAATTGATAAGGATTTTTCATAGAAAATGGGGTTTTTTTTTTTTTTACTTTTATAGTGTTTGATTTGCATTTTTCATGAAAAATATTTTTCGTCTTTTAGTCACGTGACCATATTTTCCTTGAAAACAAAGAAAATATTTTCCTATGAAAGTGTAGGTTTTTTATTTTCTAGGTAATTCATATTTTTTCCTGAAAATTTCACTTCCAATCAAACAAGTTACAATTCATTTTCTATGAAATTTAATTATCAGTAATTCAATTGACAGGAAAATATTTTATTTTCAATTAAATTTCATATTTGTAATTAAACGCACTCTAATATTTATAATATTAAACACATTAAATGAAGTTATTTGGTCAACAACTTTCATTTGTTTGCAAATTTGGCCGTTCAACTTTAACTTTGTGCAAATTTCTTGTAAATCTAGTTGTTTTGTTCATTGCCCTAAATTTAGCTTAATTCTTGGAAGAAAAAGAACAAAGGAAGAAAGAACTTGAAGATTTGCCATGGTGGAAAAAGTTAGGACTTCCATTAGAATGGGATGATATAGATGTCCCAGCACTTGTAGCGAATTTCAAGACATGTGAAGATTATCCTTATTTGAAAGATTTACCTTAAAGATTACATAACTCACTATTAATTTTGTATTTACACTAAAGATTACGTAACTCATTATTACTGTACCAAAAGGGTTGCCTCATTCAATGAATCTGCTTAAAAGAGTAAATACGAGGATGATCATGTCATGCACCACAAAATACTACCTATCTTAAAAACACATTCTAACAATTGTTGTAACATGTAAAACTTCCATTTATTTTAGTTTTAACTATATTGACATTTGACCATAATGGCCTCCATCAAATTCACCACACGGGAAATAACAGCTGACATGAGAAAAAGGATGAAAATAATTTAAGTCCACAATCAGCACTTTATTTAATCCCTTCAATGGAGTAGCACTGAATGACATCTTATTTATTCTATCCTCAATTCCTCATTTTATATACAAAACCAAAACCAAAGAAAATTTTTGTGTGACGTGTTTTTGGCTATCAAAAGTAATTTACAAATCGATAATTGATCTCGATCGCCAACTCAAACTCTACCGTCGACCCATCAGATATAGCACCGAAGATTGCCTCTTCAATTTCTAAACAAGGACACATCAATCCTATGATGTACATATAATACGATGAAGAAACAAGAAGTAGAAACCAATGATAACAACCTTAAACCGATGATGAACTGTGTCGCAGAGGCTCAACTTCTTGGTGATGGACAACCTGGTTCTGCTGGCTATCGAGCGGCATATACTGGGACATGATAGCCATGATCTCCGAGTCCATATAAGACTGCAGACGACAAAATGGTTAGACGGATGAAGGGATAAAAGTAAAGATTTTGTAACTAAACCAGCAAATAGTCACAACACTTGCCCTGAGTCTGTATTTGTAGAATATGTAACCAGCAACACCAGCACCCACTGCAACCGCTAGGACTAAGAAGGTGAGGAACTTCCCAAATTTTGAACTATTCCTTTCTGTGAAATCCATTAGTGAGTAAACTTCAATGCTTCTTTCAAGTTTCAACGCAATTTAATTATTACAGGAACAGTCTTGCTATATAACTAGAATTTGGGACCCTTATAGAACCAGGCTGATGATTTGACAGTTGCTGATACTGACACTTAGCAATACCTCGGGACTTTTTAATTGGGTCATATCATCATTATGGTTTCATAAGGTAACAAGTATCTGGTTCCACAGTATTTTTGGTTAGGGGAATTTGTCTTACCAATACACATGTCATGCTCCATTATATACAGTTGGTTTCCTTTACATTTGCATTCATATCTGCCCCATGTGTTCTTACAGCTGCAGCCTTCACACTGACAGGCGAGGCCTTTTTTACATTCATCAACATCTGGTACGATAAACAGACAAAATTAGACCTCAAACACTCGAGAAAAGAAGAATAAATGTACGGTGTATTAATGTCTGATCAGAAGGGGAAAGGATGTACCTTCACATGTATGGCCATTGCCCTCAAAACCATAAGGACAGTGGCATCCTGCTAGATTCGATTCCTGGGTTTCATTAAAAATAATCGTTTTAGAAGGCAGGACAAAAATATGAAGTGTGAAGAAGGAGATGTGAGGGAGATTTCTTTCACTGAACTGAGCAGGCTGAAAATCTTATTCCATCCCTTGAGTCAGACCAGCAGCCTCCGTTGTGTATCAAACACCTTCCCGGTCCAACACCTGCCGATCAAGGACACAAGGAAACCAGATTTAAGAAACCTTTTCGTGTTTAGCAAGTGAAAAAAATACTCGTAACAACTTGAGAAATCAAAGAAAACTGTCAATGAACCTCTAAACATCAACGATAACAATTGAGATGGATAAAAAGGTACCGTGACATGATATATATCCATCTCCAACATACTGAATCCCGTGCGCCAGTGGGCACTCACAAACTCGTCCCCTAAATGTGTCCTTCAATAGATAGACGAATAATGAACGATAAGTAGAAATTATATTTCATTTCACAAAAAAGTCCTATCGAGTGTGACAGATTTAATTGTAAAGACCATTGCAATGTTCTGTACCTTGCAAGCAGTGATGTTAGACTTTGGATCCCTCCAACAACCGCCGTTATTTTCAAGACATTCATTCGTCTCAAGATCTAATGATCAAAAGAAAGAGTAAGCAAGATGCGAAATGCATTTTTTGTATGATATTTGTACTGTCAGTAAGATCATAAAAGCAATGGGGGTGAACATCAAAACCTCCACTCAGGCAAACTGAAGGTTCAGTTGTCTCCTTGAACCCAGCACATATGGCTTTCAATACAGCAGTTCTCTCCAATTTTCCTACAGTGACGATGAGAAAAGCGGACGAGATTTATGATGTTATAAACAAGAACACCTTGAAGGAAATTAAGTGCCTTAACCAAGAAAGTAGCAGCAAACCTCTGTACTGAACGTCGTTTATGACCAATGTAGGTAAGATTGTAACATCACCACGTGATCCTCGACCAACCTAGTTTTGACAAACCAGAATTTGAGATCCTATGTAGCTTTCTATCCTAGTCTTCTATTTTCTCCTTGAATAACGTTTACATATAGAAATACAAACCTGAAGTTCTTGCTCGGTTTTCAAGACTTGATTTTCAGTATCAGCCTCAGGGTCACCTGTGCACTTCTCTATCTTTTCAATTGGTAAATCTGAGACACAAGATGTGAAATTTTTAAGGCTGAGAATTTGAAGAAAAATAAATAAATCAAATAATTTCTGGACAAAAACACTTACTGAGCGATTTCATGACTCCAACAGCACAATCTTTGCTATATTTCCTCTGCTTCATCGAGCATCTGATATGGAAATCGGTCACGTAATCCCACCAAGCCCATGGTCGACCGCTTTCATTTGCAACTCTGTGGACACAAAGTTGTCTCAAGTTCTCAAACACCACATCCTTTCCTTGATATCCTTCCCCAAAATCCTGCTCGGGATCAGGGGCGCAATATCTCCCGCGGTTTATGCACTGAGATTTGCATTGATTGCTGAGGATAAAAGCCTGAGGACAGTACCAAGTTATATAGTGCGGCGTGAACTGGGCGTAACCACCTTTCTCTAGAATTTGAGCATGTCCTTTGAAGTACTTGATAAAATTCATCTGCTCATCACAGCGAACGCCACATTCGTCATTACTATTGGTCCATAACTCGTATTCCACGCGTTGATCTGGATGGGGCATCGACTCTGTCCAGACTAGTTTTAGCACAACTTCATCACCTTTCTTTAAGGCGCTCTTCAGCTTCTCACCAAAGGACCGGTCAATCAAAGCTGATGGGATTCCGATTTTCTCTATGTACCCGTCTGCATCAGAGCTCTCCTCAGGAGAATCCATGGTGATCAGCTGCTCGTCTATGCTGTCAGCCACTAAAACTGCTGCAGCACCGGCCTGCTGCCCATTCCACACCTTCAGAGCAAAGTAGCACTCTGGAAAGAAGAAAAATTGAAATAATTATAAATTAAATTATAATTCATTTTCCAAATTCCTTCCACAGAACTTTTAAATTCAAGAATCCCAATTCCAATTATCAAAGAATCATTATATCAAACATAAAATAAACTCAGAAAGAATTAAACAGGTGAGGTGCTAGCATGCAGTTCATAACTGATTATCATCAAATAGAGAATGAAAAAAAAAGAGAGAAGAGAATACCTCCACGATCAAGAAGGAGAATATTGGGACGAGAGGTCTTCGACTTGAAAGGCTTATCCCCTTCAAAGGCAGAGCACCCTTCCCTGCCCTTTTGAGGATAAACAACACTGCCCACCATTGATCCTCCATAATCAGGCACCCCAAAGTTCCCAATAGCAGCATCATGCTTCGACCGCAAATCATACGGAGAAACAACACTAACGCTGCTTTTCTCCACCACAAATCTTGATTCAGCACCACTACATAGTAACACAGATACTAATACTATGATCAAGAGAAGACTAGCCATGGTCTGATGCAAAGTTGTAATAAATGAATCTACTGCTAAACACTATATTTACTTCTCCTGGGCCTCTTCAGATTGTAAAGGAAGCTCAGAAGAGAAGAAAAATGGGGCGATGGGTGAGGAAGAATATAGAAGGGAACCGGTAGTGCTTACGACATGGGGGGAGAGAGAGAGAGAGAGAAGACTTTGGCTTGGGGTCTACTCTTAGGAGCCGCTAGTTGCATACTTCTGGTGCGAAGTCATGACGTAAAAGAAACGATATGAAGGAGAGAAGGTGGAAGTTTGAAGGAGTCATAGCAACTAACCTGAATGCAACTTCCAACTACACGACACTTTGAACCTTCAGATGAACCCTCAAATCAGTTTTCATCAATGGGGAAGCAAATTTGTAGAAATTTCAGAAGAAAAGTCCCCAAGTCAATGGTATTATTTATTCTACGTCTTGGCCTCCTGTGCCCTACTCCAAGTCTTTTCCCGTTTGTCACTCATCTTGTTTTAGGAAGATCGAGACAGGATATTATCGGTTTTCATTAATTTAAGTAGAAAAACATAGTTAAAAGTCCAAGAAAACTGGAAAAATGTGCTTTTTAACTAGTTAAATGACTTTTTTTCTGACAGGATATGAGAGGAGGGGATGAGCGTGGTTCGAACTCAGCAACTTATTTAACTTTGTAGCACAATTCAAACTACAGTTAAATGAATTATTAATGCCACATTATATAATATTTTCAATTAATGTTATAATAATAATCTGGTAGGAAGAGATTGATATTTTAGTTTTTAATCCACAATGCACTTGCCTAATAATTATTATTATTATAAAAAAAATAAAAAAAAAAAGAAAGATCCAACTTCGTTTACACAAATTGGCATCGTTGTGAGACCTTGCTTCTAATAATCAATAATAACAGATTAATAATTACAAAAAGACTTCGCTTCCCTGATAATCAAGAATTAGAAATGACTTCGCTTTCTAACCCCAATCTACAAGCAAGAATATGGGGGCAGGATTCACCCATTTTATTTCTAAACCTTATTATGATAAGTCAGATTGGTTGAACATGAAAGAGAGAGAGAGAGAGAGAGAGAGAGAGAGATCACATCGGCCTTGTACAAATTTTTTGTACTAATAGCATTCTCTTTGACCCTTCGGTTAGACTTGGTCAATTTTATTATCATTCTTAGATGCCACATGTTTCTTCCATAAAATAAGACTGTTTGAATCAAGATACAAGATTAAAATAAATTCATTAAATAAATTATTGTTTAACAGGGTAGTTAATTTATTATTACTTAAATAAGTTATATTCATGTTAGTTGACTTTGAATCCTTCCACTTCATCAGTACAAGAGATCCAGAAGATAGCGTTGTTTAAGAGTTCGCCCTTGCATAAAAGAATAAGGGACCACTTAAAAAAAACGAAAGGACAAATTGCGAGATTAGAGTAAAATATAGAAATTTTCCAGACACACCAAGAATAAATCTAAGGTCAAATTTTGAACCCTTGCAATTACAAGCAAGTCGCTAGACAGATCTGTTTTCTCCTAGAAAGGTAGAGAAGGCCAATACATAAACTGAAGCCAGATCCAAACAGTATTACAGGAGACGAGGCAACAGAGTGCTCAATCGAACGAAAGATGTCACACTCATTCATACATTGTGCTTCCTTCTGATTTTTCCCTTGCCACGGCCCTTCTTTTTCGCTATCTTGAGTTTCTTTTTTAGCTTCTTCCCAATTGGTTTTAGTGCTTTTGAAGTCTGACTGCCATCAGTCATCTCGACATCTGCTAAACAGTAGATACATCATCAGTATGAACTACCAAGCAAAGACAACTTTATACCACATGAAGTATGAAAATCATTTGGTTCTACACGTGATCGTCATTAACTCTATGGAAGTGAGCCACCCTTCAAAAGAATGAGGAGAATTTTGTTGAATTCCCAAGATACAAGAATGGGGTGTTTGATCCTCATACCCACACTGTTGACATATACTCAGCTAAACCACACATTTGAAACACCTTTTTAATCTCCACCACTCATTTCACCTCATTATATTCTCCATTATAATTCAAAAGTATAGTAAGCATCAAATACCCGCTAAAGCAGTTAATTATACACGTAAAGTCAACGGTTTGGTAAAATTAACTCAGGTAGGGATAGTCTGAAATACATCCCATGAAGAGCAAAAAAGGCCATCATCAAAAAATGTAACAGCCCGGTACCTTCCAAGTCCCAATAGCTGGACTCCTTCATTTATTCATCCATGAAGGAAGTTTTGGAACTACTTAATATGACGATGTCAATCTAACATTCCCAAGAGTTCTCTCATGGAGGGTAAACTACATGGCTAGTCTCCCAGATCCAAGTTTGGTCACCCATATATCTTCAGTTTCTGCCAACTTGGCAACTCAGCTATTGATTTTATTTCAATTTGCTCACCTCCATCCATCTTCATTCACAACTGAGTAAAATGCTTATGTGCAGGATTGAGAAATCCAATCAATCCAAAGATTTTATTATACCCTAATAGGGGTAGGCTATCCCACCAACATGCCCCTGTGGCTGCCACATGGGAAAATTTTTTTTTGAATCACCCTCACCCCCAGTTCCCCACTCCCCCTTCCCCACGGTGCTCACTCCCTCCCTGCCAATGGGGGGAGAATCCCAATTTTTATCTCTGCAGCATCCGGTGAAGTTACAGAGAAAAAAAGGGGATTCTACCCCCTCGAAGAGCAAAATGGACCATCATTTAATTTAAAAAGGTAACTGCATGCTACCTACTGAGTTCCAATAACTGGATTCCTTTAAATAAACGCTTGTCCTTTCTTATCTTTCCCCATTATAAATGTTGTCAAAAGTCAAACTTAATGTTCAAAAAAAAATAATAATAAAATAAAATAAGTCAAACTCACACCAACCACATATTCTCTATAAATAATTATTTTTTCACATTTCACTATAATCGCTCTCCACTTCTCCACTAGAAATTTCAAAAATTAAAAAATAAATAAATAAATAATCTCCCTCCAACAAAAATAAAAAAGTAGCTTGAGAGAACAAGCCCTTACCATGCCATAAAGGAGGTTTTGGGGCCTTAACATGAGAATGTCCATCCTATATTCCCAAGAGTCATCTCAAAAAGGGAGAGCCAAGTTTAGTTACCAATATTTCTTCAGTTTCTTCCAACTTAGCAACCGAGCTATTAATTCTGTTTCTAGTCCATTTGTCAATCATTTATAAATAGCTTCAATTATAAATAGGTGAGGTATCAACCAATGAATGTGACATAATCTATCACATCCCTATGAGGTATCTCAACCACAATAGTTGACACCTCACCCATTTATAAATGAAACCATTCATAATGGTTAAAGAAATGGACTTTTCAATTTGCTCACCTCTATCCAACTTTATTTCCCAACTAATTGAAATGCTTATGTGCAGGATTAAGGAAACCGATCAGTCATTATGCAGCAGTTTAGATTGCCTCGGAATGCCATGTAAAAAAAATGCCTTTTAACAGATGAAGTTTTGTTCCATGAATCTGACTCGAACAATAATGTTTATGTTGATCCTATTATTATTTTTATTATGAAAATAATAGTGATCTCAAAGCTATTATATACTTTTGACAGCTGACTCTCTAACAGGAGAAGGAACAGGAAGGAAAAAAAATTATCGTTCCGATGCTTCAGTTACTTGGTGTAGCCAAAAAAATGCATCACCTTTATCCAAAGTTCAAGGAAATATTGATTCGCATAGCCAGAAAAAGCATCATCTCTTAACTGAAAGATTTTTGAGTAGCTGAAGGAAATGACGTGCTAGAGGTTTATGATCTCTTTCTGTGTTCAACATGAAAAATGGGTTGTTTGAAGGGAAGAGCATTACGATATGACTTCGACCATGACAGAGGATTGAAGAAGACAACGTTCAGTTTTTGTTTCTCTCTTTTTATTGATAAGAATGGATATTAAGATGGGAGATATTTACCGCTCATGTCATTTTTACCACACAGTATTAAACCCTATAGATAACTAAGTGTAAAATCAACCGGTGGGGTGGATGCCCTTAAAGTGGACCAAATTAGAGTTTTTGGGTGAAATAATGCCATTTGCACAGTACATAATAGGGATCAAGGAGTTGATTTATAGTGAGACGAGAATGCAGCAAATAACATTATTTTGAATAGAGAGAGAGAGAGAGAGAATGCATCCACCCTGATATTATACGCTTTAAAGAATCTACTTAATTTTATACTTAATTCATTATATGGTCTGATAGTGTGCCAAATGTGAACTTGATGAAAAAGCACGGACCTAATCAGCTAAAGGGCATTTTCCACATTAGGTGAGCTAATTGCATAATGACTAGTCAATTTTCTCCATCCTCCTCATAACCATTTTAAGATTCAAATAGAGTTGGATAGAGTAACTCGCAAGCAAACTGAGATTGTATCAATAGTACAGAAGCTGGACTGAAACAAAAGAACTCAGGTAACCAGCATGAAACTTTAAAGTTGGGTGGGCAACAATGTCTACTGCTCAAGCATATTGAAGATTCTAAGAGAATAAAACTAAAACAATGACAAACATATTGAAGAGGCAACAAAAATTCTACATGAATGAAAGCAATAAATGTTGGATCAAATTAAAAATAATAATAATAATAATAATAACGTTAGACACAAAATAAGCTCGGAAATATAAACATATCATATGCACAATCCAATTAAATATGAAGGATTAAACTGAGAAAACAAATATAACAAACCCATATTGCTACTGCCGTTGTTAGCAAAGAGAGCAGTCTCGGCGGCGGTGGAAGTTTCGGGAGTGGGCTTGACGGGAAGCTTCGGGGCGGCAAGAGCAGCCTCTTGGACAGCAATCTTGGCGGCTTCTTTCTTGTCGTAAATGGGCTGTACAAGCTCTCTCCTAATGGCCCTCAGCCTTTTTTCCCTCTTCGACCTCATTGATTTCGCCATTTTTCCTTCTTTTTCTTTGCAATGTCTGATTGAAGAGTTGTTGCTTGCGACGGAGTTAGGGTTTTGCAAGTGGAGACCCCCGCAATAAGGGGGTTACGGAAGAACGATTGATTATACTAATAATAATTAATAATATCGGTTAATTTCACATTTCATCCCCAATATTTACAGTTAATATCACCTTATTTCCAAATTTTTTTTTAGACTCAGTGGGTCCTTAACCTTTCAATACCTGCACAGTTAGTCTTTTTTATGGTCTCCGTCAATTTCCCATAAAATACATAGTCAAATTACCATTATATCTCTTATATTTTTAAATTAAAAAACAAAAAGTTTAAAAACAAATATATATATATTTTTATTTTAAAAAAAAAAAAAAAGAAAAGAAGGGGAAACCTTGAAGGCCCAAGGTTTTGACTTCATAATTTCCTCGTGAGCTTTCTGATTAAGGATATGGGCATAAAAACTGGTCAAGTTGATGGTCGGGTTTTTAGGGAAAAAACGAGCGGTTCGTATGAACTGGTCAAGTTTTGGCGAAAGCTGAATTTTTCACAAGTTTAACCGACGAAACTAGACTGACCCGGTTCGCCGGTTTGGTTTTGGCTCAACTTTTTCCAAACCGATTTTGCCCGGTTTGATTACAGTTCCGGGATAGAACTGAACCAAACCAGCTGGTGCCCACCCTTATTTTTTTATCCTAAATGAATAGTATTCGAACCAAGAGAAAATCAAAATTCTTTCATTGGTATGTTAATTTCCAAGGTTCAAAATTTGGGGAGTCACTTTCTATGAAAATATGTGAAGATTCAACAACGCTTTACTAGAAAAATAACATACAATTAAAAAGCTTTTTGAAGTTATGATTACAAGAAATTTTATAGATCTCGATTGGGACTTTCCTACATGAAGTTATCAGCATTTTACTTCACACATATACGTCAGCTTGAGTTTTCATTTTGGGGTAATTGGCGCAAAAAGTCTCTACCTTTCAATTATTTTGTGCAAATCGTCCCTATCTTTCATTTCTTGGCAATTTCATCCTCACCTTTGCATTGTTTGGTACAATTCATCCCTACCGTCGCTTTGCCGTCAATATTTCCGTTTGTCATCCTTTTTTTTTGTAATATTATATATATATATATACACACACACAACTATTTTTTATAAAGCCTAAATTAATGCATTTAAATCTAAAGACGCCAATAAAATGTTAGATATGATTAAAGAAGAGTAATGAGTTTTATTTTATGATGTTGTTTCACATGATTCATAACTGATTACTAAATATACGCATAGTTAAAAAAGTATAACAAGCAAAATAATTAACAACGTTACTGCCTAAATAAAACAAAATATAATTTGATTTTCTGATAATTTTCTTGAATATCACACACACATGCATACACATATATTATCTTCACTTCTTCTAAGAGTTTCAACTGTTGAAAAGAATATGTGTGTGTATATGGTATTGAAGAAAATTATCAGAGAATCAAATTATATTTTGTTTTATTTAGGCAGTAACGTTGTTAATTATTTTGCTTATTATACTTTTTTAACTATTCGTCTATTTAGTAATCAGTTCTGAACCCTGTAAAACAACATAATAATAAAATAAAACTCACTGCTCTTATTTAATCTTATCTAACATTTTATTGGCGTATTTAGATTTAAATGTATTAATTTTTTGAAAATATAAAAAAACAATTAATGCATTAATTTAGTTATAAAATATAAGTGTGTGTGTGTGTATATATATATCTAATATTACCAAAAACAAATGATGACAAATGGAAAGATTAACGACAAAGTGACGGCATGGATGAATTGCACCAAAAAATGTAAATATGAGGACGAAATTGCCAAGAAATGAAAAGTATAGACGATTTGAGCAAAAGAACTGAAAGGTACGGACGTTTTGCGCCAATTACCCTTTTCCAGAAGTTCTTTGAAGACATAACAAACTTCTGAAGACATAACATTATTTGACCATTGAATATACGAGAATTTATCTCTTAGAACTAACCCTTTTTCATTTATTCACGGTTTTAGAAAGTGTTTTTGTTTAAAAATATAATTAGATTTCGTAAGAATGAATGATTGAGATTTGTGCAGTACAAGTGATCATGTCAAATATGTAGATGTAATTAGTTTGACCATATTTTATTTTAGTTGATTTGGTAATTGCTTATACTTTGAGGGTTGTTTCAAGTCTCTCTATAAAATGTCTATCATTTAAGTCTGGGAATGATTCAAGTTTAAGATAAAATTCAAGTTTATTTGAGAAATATTTTACTTTCTCCTCTATACTTTGAGGATTGTTTCAAGTCTCTCTATAAAATGCCTATCATGTAAGTCTAGGAATGATTCAAATTTGAGATAAAATTCAAGTTTATTTGAGAAATATTTTCCTTTCTCCTCTATACTTTGAGAATTGTTTCAAGTCTCTCTATAAAATACCTATCATGTAAGTCTAGGAATGATTCAAGTTTGAGATAAAATTCAAGTTTATTTGAGAAATATTTTACTTTCTCATCTTAACTCTCTCTTCAGTGAATTTCGAGAGTGGTGAGTTATATTCGACCATGTATCCCTTGTTGAATCCCTTTGATGTTGATAATTGTGTTGCTTTTTCTTGACTAGTGAACTGTTCTATCCCCTTTAACTAGTCTTGTTCAATCTTCATTCCTCCAACCCGGCATAAAAAACACTTATTTGCCAAAAAAAAAAATGTGGAGTAGATGATATATTCATTTAGAGTACCACAATTACTTGCAAGCAAGGGCACATGCATGTTGGAAACATCATATATATAGAGTGATAATATTCTCTATCTGAATGGAAAATGACTCGCTCATCATTCATAGATGATTTCTTGTTTTTTGATATAATAAAGGAGACATAGGGGAAGGGAGGGAAAGTAGGGGAGGGGCATGTCTGGTTTAAACTCAAGACTTCTAACTTGAAACGTAAGTATCTATTTATTGTACTACAATTTGAACCACATAGATGACTTCTTGTTAGTTTGCATCCCAATAATATAATCTTCACAAATTATATTCTTCTCTTCAATCGTATAATAATTGAATTTTATTTGTCACAAAAGTCGTAATATTCAGTTTTTTTTTTTTTTTTTTTTTTTTTTTTTTTTTAAGGTAGGGCTATCACAAACTTCCTCTACAAATACCCAAAAGGGGAGAAAAAATGGGAAAAAAAAAATGAAGGCACATTTCGTTTGCCACGCTGTCAATTGAAAATAAGTGAATTGGTTAGAGCATCTCTAATGCTCTAAAAAATGCACTAGCTCCATTTGAAGAAAGAGAGAGACAAAAAAAATCGTGAGTATCGTAATTTTATCTATTTTTATTTTCTTTTAATTACTTTTTTCTTATTTACACCATTTTTCCTCACGCTTTCTCCCTCAAATCCCGTGTAAGGTCCACAAATAGACCCCCACCTTTACCCAATCTATTATTTTTGAATTTATCTCCATCTCTCTCATCTTTTTTATTTTTCCCGCTTTTTTCTCTACATCTCATTATATTCATATTTACTTAAAATAATCAACTTCTTTTACTCTCTCTCCTCCAATGGACTAGATCTATAAAATAGAGCATTAGAGATGCTCTTAGGCTCATGTATCTTAAGGTTGCAGGTTCTATTCTCAACCAACGAGAGTGGTGTGTGTTTTTTCAACGTTATTTTTGATTTGTTTATTTGCTTGTGCCGGGATTCATTTGGATTTAATAATTCTATACGCATTTGTACGAGTAGTAATAAAGATTGACGCTTGTACTTTAAAATAATGTTATTGATTCTAATGACGCATTTAGATAACTTTCTTTTTCACTTTCATTTTTATTCTTCTCTTAGTTTTTAATTAATATTTCTAACAATTACACATAATTGTTCAACAAATGGCACACAACACTTTCTGAACGTTGTTATACTGTAAATCCAACTTCCAATATTGAAAATAAATAGTTTTATTAAACAATAGTACAAAAGGAATGAAAACAAGATGAGTTAATTATTTTAAATGTCACTATATTTTTGAAAAATTATTTCATATGTCATTATAGTTATCTTAGCCTTTAAAAACTCACCTCATATACTCCTGAATTTGGGAAAATATTCTCGTTTGCCACTTCATCACCACTTGATCAAATAATAATAATAATAATAACAACAACAACTAAAACACCACGTGATAAATTCCGTCAGTCACATCATCAAGCCTATTATTATTTTAATCGAGTATTAACGGAGTGGTAAATAGAATAATATTTTCATAAACTCACTAACATACGAGGTGAGTGTTATTATTAGTATGGTGACATGTTAGATAATTTTTCAAAAATATAATACTAATCACTTCCCGATGGAATTTTCCAGATTGTTGGTAAAATGTTTGTGCAAGTCACAACGAATGCCATATAGATGCGGTATATATAGTATCACTTTAGTTTTTTTAAAAAAACTAAAGTGATACTATATATTAATTTTTTTCACCTACCTCATTGAGTAGATTAAAGCCTACTTCTCCTACATGGCATGTCATGTGACATGCTATTAATCTTAATAACATACCACGTGATATGTCATGTAGGAGGGGTAGACTTTAATCTATAGATCACTTTAGTTAAGTTAAAAAAATAAATAAATAATTTAAACAAGACAAAAGAAAACCATTAGTTGTACTAAAAAAGAAAAAAAGAAAACCATTTGTTGGAGGATGAAACCATGGGTGAAGAAAAAGGTGTGTAATCCAAAGGTAATCGAGTCAATAACCAAAGGCAGATTGCGACCGTTGGATCTCCATCTCTCCTCTTATCAGTGACACCGTTTCACTTCAACTCATCCCTTTCTTCTCATCTCCTTCCTTCAAGAAATGCTGACTCCAACGCTTTCCGCTTCTTCTTCTTCATCGTCTGCCTGTTCACTCTTCCCTTTCTCCTCTTACATACCCATTTCCCGTTCATCCCCATCAGCTTTCACTCTTGGGCGTCTCTCACGAACAAGTAAGTTGGCATCCGCGGCGGGTTATCCACCTGGCCTTTCACTGCGGGTCCAAGCACAGTCTTCGTCCATGATTGAGAAGGAGACACCGGAAACCAGTCGACCCGACACTTTCCTCAGAGAGACGGATGGGAATCACTCGGAGAATTCGAATTCGGTCAGGTCCCGGTTTGAGAAGATGATTAGGGAGGCGCAGGATAGTGTGTGCGCCGCCATTGAGGCTGTCGATGAAGGGGGAAAGTTTAAGGAAGATGTGTGGTCTAGACCCGGTGGTGGTGGGGGAATCAGCAGGGTGTTGCAGGATGGTGCTGTTTGGGAAAAAGCCGGTGTTAATGTTTCTGTTGTCTATGGAGTTATGCCTCCTGAGGCTTATAGAGCAGCCAAGCCCTCTGACAATGGCAATGTTAAACCTGGTCCCGTCCCTTTTTTCGCTGCCGGAATCAGCTCGGTAAGCTTTTCACGTCCCACTTCTTATTAGCTTTAGTGGGTCGAGCTCAAGTTTAAACAAAAGAAAAATGGGAATTTTGTTAAGTGGATGGACACTGTTGGGTTGGGGGTGTGTGTTTGTGTGTTTTTCTGCATAATTCAGTAGAAAGGATTGCGTTTCTTATTCTGATGGCATTGGCTCTCTATGGAAAAAAGAGAACTTTTTTAACGATGTGTTGCTTTTTTCATTGTTTACCAGGTTCTACATCCAAAGAACCCTTTTGCTCCGACATTGCACTTTAATTACCGATATTTTGAGACTGATGCTCCAAAAGGTATTTTTTATATTTATGAACTTTAAGTATATCTAAGTCTGATTCCAATGATCTTTCTGAGCAAGTCTCAGCCTTGTACAGTTTTTGTGAATCGAGCTGCAACATGTAGCGTCTTTGGCAAAATAAAATGGGCTTGAGCCACTTTGGTTATATACAGTCACATCAGGAAGCTAGAGACTATGGTCGAGAAGAGAATAAATGCATCTTAAGATGTTTGTACTTCCATCTTATATAGTCAAATATATGAACTCTGGACCAAATTATCTTGGAACTAAATTTTGAGCGATGGATAGTCTCAAGGCTTGGTTTTTCGACTTATTGCTTTATTAGAGCTGCCCCGACCTTAAAGGTAGACTTTTTAGAGATTAACGGTGGTGGTCTGGTGGAGATTCTTCTAGCAGTTATCTTATTTGTTCTTCTCCGTCTAGTATTTTACTATTTCCAGAATGCTCCAGCACATGCCTCATGCTTGTTTATACAGTGGAGTACTACTGGTTACACAGATAGCATACATTTTAAGGAACCAGAGATATCAACTCCTAGGGAGGTTAAATCTGATTTATTCTTCATGTCTCTCTTTCTTCTTTCATTCATTGTCAGTCACCAGAACAAAGTTGAGATATTTATTGACATCCTAGGAACTAATATACTGTAAAAATCATTTTCCATTTGAAGCTTCTATTGCTTTGTTAGGAATTACACATCAGTGCGATTAGTCAGTGTGCAGCAAAACAATCATATTTCTATGCCCAGGATGGTATTAACCTACTTGTTTTGTTGGATCAAGAGCTACCTCAAACTAAAAATTTGTTTACTGTATACATATGAGCTTTCCTGGTTATAAAAGATTCCCCATTCTGATTTAAGAAACTTATGCTTATTGCTGAAATAATGTGAGTTTAGAAAGAGCCATAAAGTTACGATTTGTAGGGAAAACCTCAAGGAAATGTAACTTGCATTGACAAAATGAGGTTTAAATCTTGCTGTAGTCTGTTTAATGAAGCTATTTTTCCCCGCCTCAAATTGGTATGTGGTTTTGTAAGTACCCAATTATAGAGGAAACCTCAAAAATTACAATAGGATTTTATATGTACCCATGTGGGTATACATGGGCGATCCCATCGCATGTCAATTCATCATGCTTGTTTATATGCTTTTTGGGAAGACCAAAATTATTTAATGCAATATAAATCATCTATTGACTCATCTTTGCAGATGCACCAGGAGCACCAAAGCAATGGTGGTTTGGTGGGGGTACAGATTTTACACCTGCTTACATTTTTGAGGAGGATGTCAAGCATTTCCACACGGTACCAACATCCATCCCCCGTGTAATAATATCTGCATGACATGAGTGTTAGGATCCTTGGGCAAACTAATGAAGTTTTCTTGCACAAAAAATTTTCATAATTTAGTTGAAAGCTTTTTATGTTCTTGCTCACGTGGTTAATCAAAGCACTATGGTGAATCACTAGATCAATTGTTTCTTGATGTAAAAAGATAAAAAATAAGAATAAAATAAAAATAATAGTAAAATGAACTTCAGTTGTTTGCTTCTAGCAAATTAGCTTTTCCTCACTTGATAATTTAGTTGTATAGAGGGAAAAGCAGCCATCCTGCTGATATGAAAGCTAGAACAAGTTGCATATTATTTACTTTTTCCAACATATGGTATTATTACAAAGTCTTATTTGATTTCCTTTTAGGTACAAAAAAATGCTTGTGACAAGTTTGATGCTAGCTTCTATCCCCGATTCAAGAAATGGTGTGATGATTATTTCTATATCAAGGTATGCATTTCATAGATGTGTATATCTTATCTTATTTCACCGTAGCACTGATACATCAGTTTCAGAAGCTATCATAACTCACAACCCCAAGCAAATCAGCCAGTATGTTGAAGTTTTAGATATCACAGTGTGTGCTGTACAAGTCAAATATTTTGTCTACAACTCAGTTCATGCAATCCCATTGCACCCTTTATTAAATTTCTCTCTTGTGCTGGCTCTTTGTTGACGGGAATCTCTCCTTGTCAATCCTTCTCTATATGGCTCTTTATGACCTCTACAACTTTGGGAGCAGTCTTCCCTTTCAACCGCTGAATATCTTTGAAATTTACGTTCTAGCATTAGGACCAAAACTAGTGGAAGGACATTGAACTGATAGTTTCGTTTTCCAGCCTTATTTTCGTTGATGTCCTAGAAAGTTCTAGCATTAGGACCAAAACTAGTGGAAGGACATTGAACTGATAGTTTCGTTTTCCAGCCTTATTTTCGTTGATGTCCTAGAAAGTTCTTTCTTTTCATGCAACTGCACTTGCTTGTGGTCTCCAAGGTAGGTCATGGGTGCACGTGTAGTTTTGCAAGCTTAAAAGATGGCACTACATCGTGTTATCTTATTTTATTGTACTTCATCATCTATTTTATTAGCTAAACCATCACCAATATTGCGCTTTTTATGGATTGAAAGTGATTTAATGTTCTATGTAGCATCGTGGGGAGAGGCGAGGTCTCGGGGGCATATTTTTTGATGATCTGAATGATTATGACCAAGAGATGCTTCTTTCCTTTGCTACAGGTAATCTCCTATAAGACAAAACATAGTATGATGGGTTGCTTTCTCTCTGATCTTTTATATTTAAGGTGTAGACTAGCTCTCTACACGATCTCAAAAACAATACTTTTACAAGCTCTTCTTCATCTATGGATTAAGGGTACCCTTTTATGTTTATACTTCTTTGCAATGATGACAGAATGTGCAAATTCTGTAATTCCGGCATACATACCAATAATAGAGAAGCGGAGGGGTACGCCATTCACGGACAGACACAAGGCGTGGCAGCAACTGCGTAGAGGACGTTATGTAGAATTCAACTTGGTAATGCACCTTATCAAAAATTCCTACTTAACACTCTGCTTAGAGATGTTCTAACATTGCTCTTTTACAATTGAAGGTTTATGATAGAGGCACTACATTTGGCCTCAAGACTGGTGGAAGAATTGAGAGCATTCTTGTCTCGCTTCCCCTAACTGCCCGGTGGGAGATCGGAAGAGTAAGATTTTTCAGTCAACCTTCATTTTCTTCTGAACTTTTTCTAGTAAAAAGAAACAGAAATGCATTAGAGAAAGTGATTGAAGTATAAAAAAAAAAAAAAAAAAATTGTTGTGTTTGCAGCAACCAGAAGAGGGGACAGAGGAATGGAAGCTACTGGATGCGTGCATCAATCCCAAGGAATGGATCTGAGGATTTTCGTTGAATGTCGCCTTCCATTTTCCACCGAGCTTATTTTTGTATCGTTTGTTCGGTTTTGATTGCCTCTCTTTTTAGTTATTCTTTTAGCAGTGTTTATGTAGAAAACCCAAGTAGTTATTGGTACCTCCATGAGATTTTAATTTCCTTCTTGTACACAGTTTACAATGATGTACAATGGAATTCATAATGTATCTATTGGGTGCTTCCGTTGTCTTATATCAAGTAGACATGAAATTGATGGCATTAGCTTTTGAAGAAATTCAAGATCACCATTTAGCACCATACATTTCTGGAAGAATCAAACAGTATAACAGAACTTGCATAATTCGAACTTGTGCTGTCTATATTGCATCTCAATCGGCAAAAGGTAAACAACGGTTAGTAGCCGAAAGTGATCTCCATTCTAGTTCCACTACATTGTACTGTAAGCTACAATAGACTTCCGTTTTAAAAAGACTGGAATTCAGCTGCACTCTACTGGCAAGCAACAGTTGAAACCTATCTTACTAGTATTGGCTATATATGCAAAAATGCTAGCAGCAAAATTTAATTAATGATCTACCCGGACAGAAGTCATGGAAATCAACAGCTCATCTTTCAAACTTGTTACCATTCCCGTTGGAATAAATGCCATCTAAAGATCCGTTAGATAACTTAGGTACAGTCTCACAGTGTCCTGTGGAACCATTGCTGATAGGTACGGTCTCAGAGTGTGCTGCGGTATCACAGCCGATGGGCATGGTCTCATAGTGTGCTACAGAACCATTGCTGAACTTGCTCGTTTTCATCGTGCATTTCTTTAGAAGCACATCCAGCTGTCCACTTGCTGCTGCTATAAGCCCTGAAATGTACCAGGAATGCTCATCTTAAAATGTAATACCCTAAGCTAATAAGATTGGACGCATGTCTTGTCCGACTTATTGGCATAGGAAGTGACAGCAACTGTGAATTTGATAACGGAGGAGATATATTCTTTTTAATCTTAGCATATTTAATTTCCATTTATTTTGGAAAGCCAGTATGTAGAGCAGAATTAAGCGGACGCACGGCCAGCCAGAATATAAAGTATTCACCAGAGGCATTTAAGATGGCAATACAAACTACCTGAAAAAAGAGCAGAAGGCTTTCCTGGTCTTGATTTAAACTCAGGGTGAAATTGAACGGCAATGAAGCAAGGATGCGTAGGAAGCTCAACAATCTGCAGAAAAAATTAGTCAAGGGTTCGAATATCAAAACTACACGGGAAATCAGCAAAAATTGAAGTGTACAGCCACTAAGATGTGGTGAAATGAACAACCTCCATGCGACAACCAGTTTCATCTTTCCCAGCGAACAAAAGACCAGCTTCTTCAAGTTGTGGAACCATGTCAGGGTTTACCTAGACAAGATTAAACTATTTTCAACACAATGCCTAGACAAAGCCAAGAGGTATCGGAACTCAATTAAAAAACCTAAACTACTTCAACGTGAAGTCCCAGCATAGTGCATCCAGGGCATTAAGTTTCCACACACCTCGTATCTGTGCCGATGTCTCTCATCAACAAAACTCTTATTGCCATACCTGAGAAAAAAATATTTTCAAATCAATCAGAATTGGGCTATGGGCTAGAAGTTCCACATCTCTCTCTCTCTCTCTCTCTCTCTCTCTCTCTC
>CAVNYN010213276.1:0-26581 GCA_963692815.1 Nyctanthes arbor-tristis
TTCTTATATTCCATAAATACGAAACTTACCTAATTCTATTAGAACTTGACATGCATGAGTTTTAACCTAATTAAATAAGGAAACTTGAATTCAACTAGGATTAGGAAACCTTGAAACATAGCATGTAACTAAAATTCTTGTGCCTCAAGAATGTACACACGCCCCTACCTTTCTTTTCGGCCAAGACAAGATTTTACTTAGAATATGCACGCTAAAATAATATAACACATTACACAAGTCATGGATAATAAGTCACAAATATTTTGACACTTAGCAAAAATTAGGAATGCCAAAAATCAAATGAATGTTGTACTAAAAATGTTATTCAAAGTTGTGTAAATTATTAGACTTGAAAACAAAACATTTGAAAGGGGGGAGGTTAACCCTTTTCCAACTACAAAGATACAAAAAATAAGTAAAGCTAGAATTACAAGGAAAGTAAAAACACAGAGCACCATCCATCTAACAAGACAAACAGTAGTAATGGGCATGAAGAACCACTGCAGAAGCAAAATCAGCAGCTAGCACCAAAGGAAGAAAATCAGCTGCAACTAAAGAGAGAAGTTCACAACCAAAGCCAACATAAAGAAACCATGCCAACAAGCCCCAAAGGTGGAAAACCAGCCACCAAGTCCCACAATCACGTAGTCTAAAATCTAGAAACACAACAACCAAGATAATCAACACAATGCTTCCAGCTCTGGACCAAGACTGAGCAAAAGATTTTTTTTTTTTGATACATTCTTCAGAGGGTTTTCCTTTGTCAATGTAATTTTCACACATATCATCATGGCAACATTTCCACAATTAGATCCAAATTTGAAATAATAGAAAATTTGACAAAGAGCATTCAGAAAATTATAGGTGTAGCTGAAAATACTTAACTTGCATCGGGTGATGGATGAAGAGAGCTGTTTTTCTGAGATAGGATTCTGAATTGGGAGAAGAATGTACTAACTGGAAGAGGAGTGGGAGGGAGGAAGAACATATGTACTGAAAGAGGGTGAGAGAGGAATAAGTTTTAGGGGATATTTTGGCGAGTTGTGAAAAAAAAAATGAGGGGTTTAGTTGCAATGGCAATTTGACCACTATGGCAAGAGATGTTCATTGTTTAGCATGGCAAATAAAACATTAATAACATATTATATCATTCGTGACGGTCAATTTAAAACTATGGTAAAAGATAAGCATTTTTTATGATAGTTGAGTTTTCTGTCTTATTTGCCATTGCTTACAAATACTATTGTAAAAAATTTATTTTTTTATGATGATTAGCGTTGAATTTTGTTTATTTGAAGTAGTTTTCTAAAAAGCATAAGGCGTGCAAAAGCATCGACTTGAAGCTGCAAGGATTGTAAGCTTAAGCGCGCATAAGCGGCGCCTAGGCGTTAAAAAGCGTTTTTCATTTTTTTATTTTTGATTTTTAGAATCAATATAAAACTATTGGTTAATTGAAATTAATGTATATCAATTATGTTCAAAGACATAAATTGTAAATATATCCATTTAATAAATAACTTTTACTTCAATTTCATAATCGAATGTTTGCATTTTTCTCACATAAATCATTATTTACTTCTCTTTTTCGATATTTGGTTTCTACTTCATTCTTTTATTTCTTATATGGCAAGTTAAACTTTAGGGATACTTTAGAGATTAATATCCTGTATTAATTTCAATTGGATCTCAAATAGTAAAAATAAAAAGAAAAAAGAAAAAAATAAAAAATTTTAAAAAATGTAGCTTAATTCGCGTTAGGCATGCCTAGGCATGCTTTTTCCATGCCTAGGTAAGTTTTTCCATGCCTAAGCCCGCTTAATCTCACTTAATTGGTCAACGCTTTGAGTTGACCCTCTTTTTTCATGCTTTTTGTCAAAGCGAGGAGTTTTGCCCTCATTTCGCGCCTAGCCGTCGCCTATGCACGTTTTTTAGAACACTGATTTGAAGTGATTACTTGTGATAGGAACCAATTTACTTGTACTGTGTGGCTCGATGACATACAGAGACTGCAAGTAGTAATGAAAACTGACATATCTATTCATTCTCAAATAAATAGAAACGTCTATGTACATTTCAAAATAAACAAGAAACAGATATGTCTTTCTTTGTTGTAAACAGAAATATCTACTTATGTTTCAAAATAAACAAGAAACAGATGCGTCTATTTTTGTTTGATAGAAATATATATGTCTATTTATGTAAAACAAAATGTGTCTATTTACATTAACTTGTTGAAAGATATGTCTATTCAAAGAGACATGATTGTTTACATTTTGCTGGAATTAGACAAACCTACCACTGAAAAAGAGATGTCTATTTACAAACACTTGTTGAAAGATCAATATGGTATAAACAGACATGGGTGTTATATTTTGTTGAAATTAAACATTCCTACAACTTAAAAAGAGATGTCTGTTTACAAGCACTTGTTGAAAGACAAGTCTGGTATAAATAGACATGTCTATTTTCATTTCAAGTAAACAAGAAACAGATGCGTCTTTCCTCATTTTGTAGAAACATATATGTTTGTTTATGTTAAAAGATGTGCCTATTTACATAAACTTGTTGAAAGATACGTCTATTCAAGAAGACATGGGTGTTTGCATTTTGTTGGAATTAGACAAACCTACCACCGAAAAAAAAATTTCTATTTACAAACACTTGTTGAAAGATAAGTCTAAAAGAAATAGACATGGGCATTTATATTTTGTTGGAATTAATTATATTTTGTTGGAATTAAGCATACCTACAATTGAAAAAGAGAGATCTATTCGCAAACACTTGTTGAAAGATGAGTCTGTTACAAACAGTCATAGGTGTTTACATTTTGATGAAATTAGACATAACTACCACTGGAAAAGAGATGCCTGTTTACATACACTTGTTAAAAGATATGTCTATTATAAAAAGACATAGGTGTTTCTATTTTGTTGGAATTATACAAACCCATCAACGAAAAATATGTCTGTTTACGTCAAAAAACAAAAACAGACACGTCTGTTTGCCATTACCAACATAAACAGACATATCTATCAACATGTTTTTAATGCGAACAAAATTCATGACGCTTGTAGTAAAAAAAAAAAAAACTATTTCTATTTATAGGGGAACATTGAGAAGTAGATTCGCAACATTCACAACAATTCCTATAGTTGTATAAATCAAAAGTATGGATTATTAACCATACTTTTGACATTGGGATGTACTTTGTAATGGATAAGTTAATTTTCCTTTTGAAGAGCTCCAAGATGACCTTTTACATTCATAATACGCCCATGGTGAAGTTTTACATTTGTATAGTCTAAAGGATAACTAGCACAAAAGGTCTTTGAACATTCTTGTGCAATTGGTCCCTGCATACCTATTCATTTTTAGCAAAATTTACCGTCACCTTCATGTTTTATTAGTACAAGTTACCCTTAGTGTTAAATTGATCACTTATTAGAAGAGCATTTCTATCCAATTACGTTATAAAATTAAAATAGAAAAAAATAGAGCAAATAAGGCTTCAAAGTAATTTGCATTATTGAAAAATAGAAATAAACATGTATTAAAAGATAAAACAAAAAATACTAATAATAGAAAAGAATGGATCATTCATTAACCACCACAGTTGTTTCGTACAACCAACAACTGGTCGATATAACGGATGAATGGGAAAAATAAATATTTCTAGTAGTCCTTTTTTTTTTTTTTGAAAACTTTTTTCAATTTAATAAGGCTTCATTTACTATTACTGTTAGATGCCTAACTTTTTACTTTGTTGATAAGCACACGTGTTTGGTAAATTTCTGAAAAAATGATTATTGTAGAAGTAATAAAATCTTACTACAAATTTTGAGAAGCGGTAAAAAGATGGCTTTCCAACATGTGCTTCTAGCTTTTCCATTTTATTTATTTATTTTTGAATCCTTTAGCTTCACCAATTAATAACAATCAAGTCATCATATTTAATCCGATATATTTAAATTTTTATGCTTTTTGGTATATTGATAAAGACAAAGATGGAGAAAATTTACAAATCATCTAATACAACAATCTATTTTATTTAAATTTTTTATTGAATCATAATTTATTTGATTGTGTACTAAATATGTCTATTTTCTTTCTTTTTATTTCTATCATTCAGAATAACTTCAAAATAGATTTTTTCACCAAAATAAAATTTCAAATAATTTTTCACTTTCAATTATTGTCTATCAATGTTTTGTATTTCTTTGTCAAATATTCCATATATTTTCATACAAAAAAAAAAAGTTAAGGATACCATATAGTAAAAAAAAAAAAGATGTTATTTAGATCATGTACTTTTTAATTAATAAATATAAACTAACGTAGTAATGAAACAGTTAAATTTACGAAACATTTTAAAACTGTTATTGAACTATACAACAATTTTAGCAAAAAGTTTACAAGCACAAAACTAATTCTTCCTGCATCAATTTTTTTTAATCCAACACAATAGAAGCTATTTATTCGAGAAGTTACATAGACACCAAATTAAGAAAATCTTTGTTCAATCAATTATTCTAGTTAGGTCATTTAGATCTCCGTAGATCAATCAATAATTTAAGTTAAGTTAGGACTTTCTTTGAATCTTTCTAAAATTTTATGTGTAGTTGGAGAAAAATACCCTTCTGATTAGGGATGAATCTAACACAAAGGATGACTTGTACTAATAAAATATAAAACTAAAGATAAAATTATAAAAAAATACATATGCTCGGATCAATTACACTGTAGTGTCGAGTTATAGGGACCTTTTGCCCTAACTTCCCTATTCTTGAGAAGATTTTATAGAATCATTAATAAATGAGTAAATTTAGTGAACAATCACTAAACTTTGGTAATGTAACAATTAATTGACCGGGCTTTCAAATGTATCCACCAGCTTACTAAATTGTAAACAATGTTACCAATATATCACTGTTTTAACCATTTGCACGAATTTAACCATGTGAGTAACATGGCTAACGGCTATATTTTACAAATTATTGGACAATCATTATGATACTTTATAAATCTAACTAGTAACGCACTGGACTTTGGTATGTTATAAAAAACTCACTAAATTTTTGAGAATATTTGCCGTCCACCTACATATATGAATGCAAATTCCCTTATTTCCTTTAATCCTTGTACTTTTTATTACATTTTTTTTCATTTGTTATTATAAAAAACACATGAAAACTCCAATTAGGTACTACACATACAACTTCATGATGTCATAACATAGCACAAATTTGAGAAAAAAATCTTTTAAATAAAGGAAAATTTGTGATAGTTTCAAACAAAGATACGTAAAAGTAGTACTCAATTGACATTTCCGTGCATTTTTGGTCGGAACTATTGCAAATTTTTGTTTCTTTAAATGATTTTTTGCTCAAATTTGGGCTAGCCGATGATGCCATGAAGTTGTATGTGAAATATTCGATTGAGGTTTTCATTATATTTTTGTATAATAACAAATAGAAAAAATGTATAATGGAATTTGCATTCATATAGGTGGTAGATGATAAATATTCTCAAAACTTTAGTGAGTTTTTTGAAGTTTGGTAAGTTATTAACATTTATAAAGTATAGTGAGTGTCCAGTAACATGTAAACAGCGGTTAAAACGGTGATGGATAATAAACATTGTCCAAAGTCCAGTAAATTAGCAGTTACATTTGAAAGTTCGGTGAGTTAGTAATTTCTAAAGTTTAGTAAGTGTTCATTAAATTTATCCATCAATAAATGAGACCAGGAAAATGAGTGATTGAGCTTATAATGGCATTCATGAGTCATGGAGAAGCCAATTTGAGAAGGTAAGATAGGGTATTCTTTTGGTGGAAACTATGAAAGTAGAAAGCGGACTATAGATCCATCAGCAAATCCAAGGAAAACAAATCCGATTAAGGCCATCTCTAATCTAAAACTCTATTTTGACTTTCTCTATCCTCTAAAATAGAGATTTACAGATCTCTATTTCTTTTAGCCTTCTCCAACTAATAATCTCCAATTTTGTCTAAATTTGTGGAGATTTTATTGGAGTTTGTGGTTGAGAATTCATTAATCAAAAAACAAGAGAAGAAAATTTGGTGGGAGACGCCATGTTATTGTGAAAATTCTAAGGTACCGATGTCGGTACTTGTTATAAATTACATAGTATAAAATACACAATAAACGACTAATGGTTCTAAGAGACCAATAATGGTTTCTTTTTTTTTTTTTTTAGCATATGGGCTGTGTAATCGAGACGAAGTCGATACTGTTTGACCCCATGTTGCTAATGTAAAACTCATAGAAGAAAATAAGATGAATTATTAAACTATAGAAAATGTTCAAATATCAGATGTATGGTTCTGTTATGCCAGTTGTTGATGTGATTTGAGCAGTGTACAGCTTTGTAGTGATCAGTAGCGGAGCCAAACGCTATTGGAGAACTGAGTGATGTAGTACACGGCTAATACTTTTATATAATTGTTTTTGTTAAAATTTGGAAAAATACTTCAAAATTGTGTTAACGTTTGAAAAATACAGCCAAGTGCGCTGCTGGCCAATTTTTAGAGAAATGGAATGCTTCATTTTTTTTTTTTTAATTTTTTCCTTCTCAACTTGTGCGCTATTCTTGTTTGGTTACTTTTCTTCATCTACGTTCGTAACTTTTAATCAGTGTCATATTTTTAAATTAAATGTGATTTTTTTTTTTTTGGTATGTGAGATTTTAATTTGAAAGAGACTTTTTAAATTTCTATGCATGTGTAAAAACCCCTAAAATGTGACAGTTTTTATCAACAATTATTTTAGTAAGATTAGTGGTGAGAACATTTTCATATGGCTTTCTTTATATGCAATTTTTGAATTGAATGTAATTTATTCTATATATAATATTTTAATTAAATATGTGACTTTTTCAATTTGTGAATTTTTTTCAATATTCGACCTTGTTCTTAAATATGGTTTATTTTTTCAGTCTGTGACTTTTTTTAATTAAATATGACTTTTTAGTTTCTTTATGTGACTTTTTTTAAATTAAATGTTAGTTTTCTTTATGTTTTTAATAAACAGTGACTTTTTTCAATATACAAAATTTCACTTAAATAAGATTTTTTTTTTCAATATGTGACTTTTTGTTTAATTAAATGCGACTTTTGAGTTTCTTTATATGACTTTTTTAATTAAATGTGAATTTTTTTCTATATGTGACTTTTTTAAATTACTTTCTTTATCTGACTTATTTAATTAAATGTGATTTTTTTCTTTATGCGACATTTTAATAAAGCGTGACCTTTCACTTAAATATGATTTTTTTTTTCAATACGTGACTTTTTTAATTACATGTGAATTTTTTTTCCATATGTGACTTTTTACTTTCTCTATGTGATTTTATTTTTAATTAAATGTGACTTTTTCTTTATGCGACATCCCTCCAATATACAATTTCTTACATAAATAAGATTTTTTTTTTACTTTTTTAATTGAAAGTGACATTTTAGTTTCTTTATATGACTTTTTTAATTAAATGTGTATTTTTTTTTCCATTATGTGCGTGACTTTTCCTCTATGTGACCTTCTAATAAAGTACTGTGACTTTTTTCAATATATGACCTTTTACTTAAACATGATTTTTTTTAATTAAGTGCGACATTTTAGTTAGTTTCTTTATGTGAGTTTTTTAATAAAATGTACATTTTTTCTATATGTGATTTTTTAGTTTCTTTATGTGACTTTTGTTAATTAAATACGACTTCTCCTTTATATGACCTTTTTAATTACTTGTGATTTTCTCAATATGTGACTTTTTCTATATGTAATCTTTTAATTTCAAGTGCCTTTTTCAATATGTGATTTTTTAATTTAAATTGGATATTTTCTACGTTAGACTTTTTAGTTTGACCTTAGATGTAAATTTAATCAAATTTCTGACATTTTTTGTATGTGACTTTTTTTTTTATTTTTGTGTGTGGCATATATGGACTTGTCACATATATAAAATAAAAAGTATACAATGTATCAAAAAAGTTATATATTAAAATATAAAAAAAGATCACATGTAAAATAAACAATTAATTAAAATAATCAAAAATTAAAGAAAATAATAAAAATAAAAAATAAAAAATGAAAAGAATGTGGTTAAGCATTTGCATGATCAGTGTTTATAGCATAACATATAGCACCATCATGTGGCGTGCTTATATGTGCTTAGATATAAGTGGGTACTCACGTGGCGTACATCTAAATACGACACATGGGTAGATGCCACCATAATAGTACTATACATTTGGCGGCTTATCATTTCTTGTCTAATAATGGGCTTTCACCATAAAATTATGGCAATATTTCTTTTGACCATAAATATCAAAATATGTGCTATTTGTAAGGGAATTTTGTAAAAAATTTTAGGGGGGAAAATTTTTATTTGGGCCAATTGGGGGGGGCCAGGCCCACTATGCCGCTGGCTACGAGATTGGTGGTGATGGAGCTAAGCTAGTAATATTTTGTCACATTAATGTCAAATACTGTTGCGGCACCAAACGTCTAATGTTCTAATGTTTTAATATATTCCTAGTGAAATACTACTCAAAAATATAATCATATAGTGGCTAATATATACTAGATTTTGAGTGCAACACTATAGGCGGTAAATATACATGTATGGATCATTCCACAAAGATAAAAATGCAACAGCATTAAGATAAGAATTCTACTCTTGCCCTAATCACTACTATATAAAAGAGGAAATGACTGTAAAACATTAACTTTTCCCTTTAACCATTATCATTTTTAATCAATGTCAATAATACCCTTTTAGTTTTACAATTTGATTAATGTTTAATTCATATAAATAATTATGTCATTAATTGATATTTTGTGTAGTACTAATTATGTAACAAATAGTATTTACTAAGTATTAATTTCTTATTTGTGTGGTTTTTTATTTTTATCGAATTGATAAATTTTTTCATTAAATAAATTTAATTTGCTTACAAAGTTTTTATTATAATTCTTTTATTCGAACTTAAAGGAAAAACTTATTCCATTTAGTTTTTTTCAAAAATATGTTTTTATATTAACAAAAATATTTACACGAATTTTAATATACTACTTTGTCCCTATGTACATACTATGTAAAAGAGGGAATGAGGGTAAAACATTCACTTTTCCTTTTTACCCTTGATATTTTTAATTAATGTCAATAATACACTTTTAATTTGACAATTTGATTAGTGTTTAATTCATATAAATAATTATGCCATTAATTAGTATTTTGTGCAGTACTAATTATGTAATAAATAGTATTTGTTAATGTCAAATTTAGCTTATGACCCAACAAACAAGATTTGTATTCACGGGAAATTCGTATTTAAATCGATATAAGCAATAAATGTAAAAAAGGGCAACGGATGTTTGCAATGAATGGAAAAACTATAATATATTGAAGACAAGAAGAGTGAGATGTGGGTGTCGAACCCCTTCTTCTTTCTATTTGCCTCTATTTATAGTGTACATTTGCTTATTCGCATAGGAGTAATGATTAAATGTATTAAATATTAGACCCACAAGAATGAAGTAAGTGTCAAATCGGCTGAGATTAATCCTTCACTTTTTGACTAACAGCTGCTCAAGCCACGCATGGGGCGTGTAACCACCGTTTCGCATTAAATACTGGAGTCGCAACAGCCGTAACTGGTAAGATTTTCCACGCGGGTTCCCATGTTGTTATTAAGTGGGCTAGCTTGCTAGGTCGCGGTGTTACATTTGGGGGCTACGAGCTTACTGCCTCGGTACCTAGATGCCCTGGACCGCAGGAGCGCTGAATAGTTATCCGCCCTCAAGGTCACTGAATTAGGTCTCTAGGTCGCCAAGTCGTTGGGTAAGGTGAGGCATTTAAGGCCTGCTTCCAAGACCCTATACCTGTTGACCTTTGCTCACTTCTGACCTTTGCCGACTTTCACAACTTCATGGCTACAAAATACCCCCTCAAAGTCGCTAGTCCTTGAACTCTGGGTTAGCAGCCTTCAAGGCTAGTTGGCGATTCTCTTGGAGCTTTTTACCACCTGAAATCTGACTTTTTGAATTTCGAAAAAGGATAAGGTGGCACTCTCTGCTACGTGTCCACCATCCGATGGAATGGCGTGTTCAAGAGAGTTAAAGGCAATAATCATTACTCTAAATGTTGCCTCTTTGTTTCCCAATATCCTATGCAGGCATCGCCCTTATATCTTCCTTCCAATCCTATTTATACCTTTCTCCATTCATACCTTTTTCCTTCCTCATTGTCTTACTTTGTAATCAGTTTCTAGGAGACTTCTGTCGCTATTTTCTTTAGGCTTCCTTGATACTTGTTAATCCCTTCTCGGTGTTCTTCAAGGCTCCGAGATAGTCTTAGTGTCAAGGTAATAATCTTTTCTTTCTGTTTTATAGGGAATTCTTTTGCAAACCTGTCGAAAACCCTGAGTAATCTCTAGTATTTGAGGGAATTTCATGGAATGGAAGGTAAGGAGAGGTTTCTTCTAGTGAGTGGTGTAGGTGAAGAGGTAGGAGTAGACTTAAAGTGGTCCACAGACAAGGAGACTGAGGGGCGACGCCGGAGCCTACGCCAGAGGTCTAGTTTGATTGGACGGATAATGTGAGTGAAGAGGAAGATGATGATGAAGAGGTGAGTTTCAGTGGAAGGCTTCCAGCGGCGGTGATTCACGATAAAGACCGGTCGTCGGTGTACAAACATATTCCTTCAAAAGTAAAGGAAACTAATCTACACGCGATAAGGCAGGATTATCGTGTTCCTGATCACATCGTACTTTGGGTCCTCTATGAAGAGGACCAGGATGTTTAAGGCTGGCTTTCATGTTCCGCTTTAGTGACCCGTCACTAGGTTGTTGAGGTCTTGAGGAATTGCCCCTTCTCAAATTACTCCTACAAGCTAGAGGACTGTCATTGGGGTCCTTGCTCTATGGCAACATAAAGGATGGGAATATCTGAGTCAAAAGGACTTTAACTCGTACTAAGTGCTGAGGGCCTCACTCTCCAGGAAAGGGTGATTTCAAATAGCAACATGATCTAAGGTTGGGACCTTAAATCTCTAGGGAAACCTAGTAAAAGGAGCATCTGAATCCGTCCCTAGTTGGAAAGAAAGTTGGTTCGGGTAGAAAGTGAGTGGAGGAGTCTGCTAAGTCCAAGCGATAAGGACACAAGCATCCCCACGAGCTATATAGAACCCAGTAAGCATATTTTTGATAGAGCTTCTTTCGCGAGCTGACAGACTGGCACTTAACTGTATTTCCTCTTTTGTTAGGTATCAAGCGAGACAGAGCATTCTCTCAGCTGTTTAGGAAATGAGCAAAGATCATGACCCAAATACAAGAACATCACCGCCATGTCGCGGATCTAACGGATGAGGATTTTCTGATAAGCACTGGCCTGTTTGTTCTCTGAACCGAGCACATTTCCAAGAACCTGAGTAATTATATGTTGTTCTCCTTACAAATTGACGACCTACATTTTGGATACATTATAACGCTCTGATGCTTGCTCATTTCCAAGGAAGAGGTACCTGTCCAAGGGCTAAAGACAGGCTATTCAAGAGGTTGAAGGAAGAGAGCTGCGTCGGAGAAAAAAAAAAGTAGCGTATGATAAAGCTGAGGAGATGAGGACTGCCAGGCAGCTCGCTGAGGCTTTGAGGAGGCAGTAGTAGAAAAAGAAATCGAGGTAGAATAAGGCTGCTGGGAAAAGGCCCATGATAGCTGATGATGCGATTACCTCAGAGTGACCCGGTAAAAGACAGTTGGCCATTTGAGAGCCTATGGCCAGCACTCTCCCTGCTGCCTCTACGACCCTTGTACCCTGTGAGGAGCGACCTGCTAAGGGACCTACTGATATTCTTAGTGAAGATCTTTATCTCCTAGTGGACCAAGCTCACCGAGCTAAGATAGAGAAGTTCATTGGTAAAAAACCGAGGCGATGCTCAAGTTTAACTTGGCCAAGAAACCCTTTTCTGCCAGTGTCATGGGGATGCCTGCGCATGTTACAGATGCTAAAAGTAGCGTGGTGCGAGGCTAGTCTAAGAAGTGGGAAGGCTTCGCGGCTAACTCAACAATGGCAGAGCTCCTGTAGGCTAGTACGATAATGCGAGCCCAGTCTGCTATCTTAGATGAACATGCTATGGCCCATGTAGGGCATTTTCTCAGGGAGAATAGGAAGCCCTTTGACCTGGTGGCTGAGGCCAACAAGGCTAAAGAGGAGGTCGAATTGGCCCTTAAAAAGAAGGAGCAAGAACTCCATGTCTCCAGGGGGGAGACGGTTGACCTGCGGACTGGGTTTGAAGCCTGGAAGAAGATGTATGAGGACTTGAAAACCTAGCTGGTGATGGAGAGGTCAAGCCACGAGCAAGTCGAGAGGGAGGCTAAGAGAATAGCTACCTCCAGTAAGCTCATTGGATACCGGGAGGCGGTTGCGAGATACAAGGAAATCCTCAAGGAGATCGTGAGGAAGCATCCCGAGTGCGACTTAGCCTTCCTCAAAGGACAAGTTATAAAACTGAAAGAAGAGTGTGGCTACGTGAGCTCTGATGATGACGAGGAAAAGGCTAAGATCATATCTCAATCAGGAGCTCCTGCCCCCACCGAGGTGCCAGCTCTTGATAGAGAAAAATTGGGGATCCCCGATAGGGAGCATGATGAAGACACTGCTTCAACCGCATGGGTTAAGACCTTTTTTCCAGCTAGGGGGAAAGTGGTCTCGTCCTCTGAGGGTCAAACATGAAGCTTTTGTACCCTCCTTTTTTGCCTTTTATAATCTCTGATGAATACAGTGATAATTTCTGGGAGTGTTAGCTCATTTACAAGATCTCAAAACAATGTACCGTATGTCATTTTTATGGTAAACTCATCTCTTGCTTATGCCTGTTTGCCAGGAACCTAAATGCATCTTACACCAAGCATTAGGACGCTTTACCGAGAAGCTAATTCTAGTCTCAGGTCTCTAATATGTTGGCATAATAGGTCGAGGATTTGTCCAAGTATGGGCCTACTTGATCAGCAACTTGCTTTGATTTCTGCAACTTAGGACTTTTGGCAACTTGCCCCCAAGTGTTGGGTCGCTAAGCAAGGAGCTTGTCTGAGCTTTGTGCTTGAAAACTCTCACTTTAGCGCTAACTACGAGCATATTTTAGTTTTGGTCAAGTGTTAGGTCGCTAATTAGAAACTTGTTCTAACTTAGATCATTGACCTTTAAACTTGACCGCTAAATTAAAGCTTGTTTTAGTTATGAATACAAAGCCTTCTACTTGAGCACTGACTAAAAGCTTGTTCTAATCATGGTCAAGTGTTAGGTCGCTAGTTAGAAGCTTGTTCTAACTTAAACCGCTGACCTTCTTACTTGAGCACTCACTAAAAGCTTGTTCTAGTCATGAGTGCGAAGTCTTCTTCTTGAGCGCTTACTAAAAGCTTGTTCTAATCATGGTCAAGTGTTAGGACGTTAGTTAGAAGCTTGTTCTAACTTAGATCGCTAACCTCTTCACTTAAGGGCTGACTAAAAGGTTGTTCTAGTCATAGTCAAGTGTTAGGTCTCTAGTAATTAGAAGCTTGTTCTAACTTAGATCACTGACCTTCTTACTTGAGCACTGACTAAAAGCTTGTTCTAGGCATGAGCGCGAACCCTTCTACAAGAGTGCTGACTAAAAGCTTGTTCTAGTTATGAGTGCGAAGTCTTCTACTTGAGCGCTAACTAAAAGCATGTTCTAGTCATGGTCAAGTGTTAGGTCGCTAGTTAGAAGCTTGTTCTAACTTAGATCGCTGACATTCTTACGCGAGTACCGACTATGTTCTAGTCATGAGCACGAAGTCTTGTAACTTAGATCACTGACATTCTTACTTGAGCGCTGACTAAAAGTATGTTCTAGTCATGAGCGCGAAGTCTTCTACTTGAGCACTGACTAAAAGCTTGTTGTAGTCATGTTCAAGTGTTAGGTTGCTAGTTAGAAGCTTTTTCTAACTTAGATTGCTAACCTGCTTACTTGACCATTGACTAAAAGCTTGTTCTAGTCATGAGCACGAAGTCTTCTACTTGAGCGCTAACTAAAAGCTTGCTCTAGTCATAGTCAAGTGTTAAGTCTCTAGTTAGAAGCTTGTTCTAACTTAGATCGCTGACCTTCTTGCTTGAGCGCTAACTAAAAGCTTGTTCTAGTCATGAGATCAAAGTCTTCTACTTGAGTGCTGCCTAAAAGCTTGTTCTAGTCATGTTCAAGTGTTAGGTCGCTAGTTAGAAGTTTATTCTAACTTAGATTGCTGACCTTCTTACTTGACTATCGCGGATTTGCCTTGTGTTCATATTAAGAGGGTTTCTTTGTGTTAGGTCATAAAATTATGGCTGGCCCGCATAGGTGTATTAATCTTTTTGCTGTGACTTGACAGTTGATGTACAAAATTCAAAGTTTGTACCCAGTTTTCATCCTACTTTTTTCTTTCTAGGTGTTTCAACTCCTTCTCCTGTGCATTTCTCACCTTGCATTATGCTTTTTACCTATGCAACTGGGGATATTTTCCCACGTCATGCCTGGCGAGCTGATATTTAAGTGTAGAATCTTCATGCAGCGGATAATCTAGCCCGTTGACTTTGGGCCTGAGTCTGCGAGCATGGCAGTTGTTTCTTCGGCATAATTCAAGTTGCTTTCTCTTAACGCCCGCAGGTCGCCTCGCACGATGGTCGTCCCATAACAATCAGGGAATTTCATGATGTTGTGGTATATTGAGGTTGCGGCCCTGAGCTCATACAAGATTGGGCGGCCCAGGATTACGTTGTGATTCGAAGGCACGTCCACTATAATAAAGTCCGCCATTATTCTTCTCTTATAGGGTTTATCGCCCAGTTCAATGAGGAGTGTGATCTGGCTCTTAGCTTCCACATAGTCTCCAGTAAAACCTTGGAGCCTAGTACAGTAAAGCGCTAAGCTCTTCTGGTATATTTTCATCTGCTAAAAAGTCCGCCAGTAGATGATATTGACGGTGTTGACGTTGTCTACCAGGGTCTTCTAAATTTTAACACCTGAAACTGGCATCGTGATGACCAGAGCGTCTGTGTGAGAGTATAATACGCCATAGGCATCTTCATTGCAGAAAGAGAATGAGCTGGTTCGAGAGATGGGGTGTTATAACGTGAGTAAGTGGTAGCAATTCTGGGCTTCTCTCACAAAACCTTGCCTCTATCTCTTGGAAGCCTCCATGACATTGTTTCCGTCGACAAGTACGAGGATTTCAGCTAGAGGTTGGCTCTGTAGGAGCTAGGCATTGAGGTCTACATGGGGACGAGCTTGTCAGTCCTGCCTATGGTGTTTTGCCACGTTTTTGCTCAAGTATCCCCATTTGATTAGCTTCTTGATCTCTTTTTTGAGATGCCTGCGTTCATCTGTATTGTGACCCACACTCTGATGGTACATAGAGTCCCTGGACTGGTCAGCGTCCTTCAGTGGTTTCTTTAAGGGTCTTGCCATAGGCAGAATCGGGTTGTTTCGTCGGATGTTAAAGATGTGTTCAAATGAGGCATTGAACTTGGTGAAGGGCTTGAATGAGCAGGAAGGCTTTTCGCCACGTTACAGGTCCTTCTTTTCCTTCTGGTCTTTCTCCCCATCCCTTGGAGATTTTTCAACTCGTGAGGTCCCTTTAATGGCCTCTTCAGCACTAATGTATTTTTCTGCCCGCCTCAGAAGCTCCCTATAAGTGTTCGGGGGATCTTCATGCATGGCCCACCAAAAACGGGTATCTTTGTAAAGGCCTGATTAGACCGCGATTAGAAGCGATTCATCTGCCACCTTTTCTATGGTCATGATCAGTCTATTGAAGCAGTCCATATAGCTTTTGAGCTATTCCAATTTCTCTTACTTGACTGTTCCAAACATCTCCTTGGGGGTGGCCCTAGCCTTTGACCCCATAAACTGAGAAGTGAACTCGGAAGAGAGCTGCTCCCAACTGCGCACAGATCCCGTGCCAAGTTGCCATACTAGGCTTGCGCATTGCCTTCCAAAGTAAGTGCAAAGTCTTTGCACATGATAGCTCCTGTCACATTCTGGAGCTCCATCCAAGACACATATAGGCGGAGGTAAGCGATTGGGTTTGACTCGCCGCAATAGGTCCTTATCTGAGGGAGCTTCATTTTAGATGGCATGATGGCCTTGTAGATAAAGGGGTCGAAAGGAGAGGGCCTTCCCCATTGGTCGTCACTCCCTTCTTTTTGGACTGTTTCTGCTCGAGGTCGCTCAGTCATTTCCTCAATTCGTCTAGCTCGTAGATCTGCTGAGAGACGGGTCGTTGGCCTCGTAGTGTCTCAGGAGCCGAGCTGGAGGCATTGCTATCATGCCGCTTCTCCTCTATCTGCTCTCACTTGACCGCACAGGCTCTGCGACCTTGGACGCCTAGGACCTCGTTGTGGGCGGGGCTCTAGCCTTGTGAACACACTGCTTCCGGCTGCATTTCTCAAAGGAAGTGGTGCAGCTCTCACGTTAGAAGCTGGTTGACCAGAGTTCTGACTTGGAAGGAGGCTCAGTCTCCTCCTGACATGTTCCCTCTGAGGGTTCCCCCTTCCCGGAGATCTTTCGATATTTTTAGCACACTAAAGAGAGTCGCCACGACAAGATTCTGTCGTACATTGTTGGCAAGTTGGCGGGTTGCGTTGTTGTAACCGCCAGACTTCTTCGGCGAGGGCCTTTACCTGTAGCCAAAGAGTTTCAGATCGGAAGTGTCACTGTTGGTAACAACGGGCTGGCACTGGTAGTGCCTCGGATTTTACAGAACCCAAAAGGTAGTCTGACATTACTAGTTCTTGTCTTTCGGCTTTTGGAATGTCTTCCACTCATTTCCCTTTCAACGAAAGTTGGATTTCAACGAATGTTTGTTTTACAAAGCTTTTTGTAAGATTTCTCACAGACAGTGCCAATTTATTGATGCCAAATTTAGCTTACGACCCATCAAACAAGACTTGTATTCGCGGGAAATTCGTATTTGAATTGATATAAGAAATAAATGTAAAAAAGGCAAAGAATGTTTGCAATGAATGGAAAAACTATAAATGTATTGAAGACAAGAAGAGTAAGATGTGGGGTCGAACCCCTGCTCTTTTCTGTTTACCTCTATTTATAGTGTACATTTACTTATTCGCATAAAAGTAATAATTGCATGTATTTAATGTCAGACCCACAAGAATGACGTAAGTGTTAAATCGGCTGAGATTAATCCTTTACGTTTTGACTAACAGCTGCTCAAGCCATGCATGGGGTGGGTAACCACCGTTTCGCATTTAATGCTAGAGTCTTATCAGTGATAAGTGATAATATTTCCCATATGGGTTCCCATGTTGTTATTCAATGGGTTTGCTCGCTAGGTCGCGGCGTTACTTCTGGGGCTGCAAGCTCGCTGTCTCAGTACATAGACACCCTGGACCGCAGGAGCATTGGAATAGATATCCGCTGTCAAGGTCGTTGAATCAGGTCTCTAGATCTTCTAGTCGTTAGGTCGCCAAGTCATTGGGTTAGGTGAGGCACTTAAAGCCTGCTTCCAAGACCCTATACCTGTTGACCTTTGCTGACCTCTGGCCTTTGCCGACTTTTACGACCTGGTGGCTACAGTATTTATTAAGTAATAATTACTTATGAGTGTTGTTTTTTATTTTTATTGAGTTGATAAGTTTTTTCATTAAATAAATTTAATTTGCTTATGAAGTTTTATTATAATTCTCTTATTTGAATTATTATAATTCTTTTATTTTAACTTAAAGGAAAAACTTATTCCATTTAGTTTTATTTAAAAATATGTTTTTATATTAACAAAAATATTTACACGAATTTTAATATACTAGTTTGTCCCTCTCTCTGTGTGTGTGCGTGTATATATATTTGGCAAACCTTTGTCCCCTTAACTTTGTTAAAAAGAAAAGTTCAAAGTGTGTACAATTCTCCTAATTTCAAAAAAAAAAAAAAAATTAGATCTACATGCTCTTTTTTTTTTTTGGTTTATTAGATCTAATTCGCCTAAAAATATTATTAACTTTTGTAAGTATTGCAAATTGAGCATCACTATCATCATTTGTTATATACAATTATTAAAGTATCTGTCGATTCTCAGAATATTTTCATTCAAATTAATTTGAAGATATGTTTATAATTTTCAATTGTATGTTTTATCATATAATTAACTTTTTAGAAATAATTAAATATTTTAACCTTTAAAAGTTTTTTAAACTTTTTTCATTAATTATTTGGGGTTTTCAACTATTAAATCAAATTTATTAGTGTTACTAATGGCATTCTTATGAAACTTTGGTGATCTCATAAATGAATTCATTTGATTTAGAAAACAATTTTAAGACTTTCTTAATGATTATTATGAACTTATATATTTATTATTATTTTTTTAATACAATAATGTTATGTTAGCTTAAATATAATAATTAAAGATAGATATTCATTTCCATAATTAATAGCATTCTAATTCTAAGTATAATAATAATTTAAAAAGGATATATTTTATTATGATAAAAGAACTGTAAAGGGGAAGTATTGAATCTTAATGAAGGTGAGGGAAACATACTTAAATATCGTCAGACCATGTGGGTCTTGGTTAGTGATTTTTTTTTTTTTTTTTGAAGGCCAATAAAGATATATTATATCTTAGCAAGTTATTTTATTGTAGTAACTCTTAGCTAGCATGTATGTTTATAATAAAAAAATATTCCCATGATCTTTTTTTTTTATCTTTTTTCTTTTTCTTTTTTAGGCCAATAAAGATATATCATATCTTATCAAGTTATTTTATTGTAGTAATTTTTAGCTAGCATGTATCTTTATAATAAAAATATATTCTAGCATTATGTAAATGATTTTTATATCATAGACAATGTGCAACGCACGTTTGAACTACGCGTGTTATAAAAGTCTACTCTAAATATGCAATTAGAATGCAATATTTACAAATGAACGAGCTAGATATTTAGGCACCAGATGAATGGGTCGCTATTATGGTGTCATACGCCCATGTGGCATGCATTTAGGCATGCCACATGGGCATTTGGTGCCTTATCATTTCCCCATGGTTCGGTGGTAATGTGTTGATATTATACCACATCAATCACTCATATTATTAATTAGGATATATGTGATATTTGAATATACTCCATGAAAAAATGATCTTTTTCCACCTAGATGATCTTATATTTGAGGTATCCAATCAATATTCCATCATTTTGGAAAGTATTTTCCATCTTTGGTCATGTAACCACATTTTCCTCAACCACTAGACTAACATTTTGGCAGTGTGAGTGGTCTATTTTTTGGGCAGTTCATCCTTCTTGTCGTGAAATCCAATCCTTTATTCTTTAGAAAGAATTTGTGAAATCCAATCTTAATTAAATGTAGTATGTAACTTATTTTGTGTGAAATTTGGCCATACTTGCAGTTAAATTGTCAAGAAAATATTTATTTCCAACAAATCCCATGTTTTTTACCTAAAGAAAGTGCTATTAGCATGTAATTCATTCAAAACAACTTCTACAATGAGTAATCAATGTTTTTTTCTTAAAAATTTCTCTAAAATGCTTTTATTTGCTAATAACATGATTCCTAGAGGCCGGGGGGGGGGGAGACCTTATCATAAAGAATGATTGAGCAAAAATCTTTATATGATTGCCATATTGGGGAATCATATTACCACTATTAAATACTAAATGATCTTTACATGATTTTGCAGATACGTAAAGCACATTTCGGCCAAAAATCTTTAGTTACCATATATTTTCTATTCTATTGTCTATATAAGATTGTTGTCCCCATCATAATCTTCAGCAAGAAGAAGGGAAAAAAAAAAGGCAGAATTGCAGAAAAAAATGTCTGGCGACTCCTTTTTCTTAGCTTATACTCTTTCAGCATTGATATGTGTCTATCTTACATTTGACAATGTAAGAGCTGATTTAATTAGTGATGTTTGTTCATCTGCAGAGAAACCCGACTTTTGTAGTCAGACTTTAAGGTCAGATACTCGATCTGCCCAAGCCGATATTCGCGGATTAGGCCAAATTGCATTAGACAAAGCAACAGCCAGTACCCAGTCAACTTTAGCTTTGGCAAAAACAATTGCAAATGCACAACTTAAGAGTACATGTGTCGAGGTTTGCAGTGACGCGATCGATAACCTTAATGATTGCCGCGATTTGTTACCTGGGAATGACAAAAATTCTTTCAACGTTAAAGCTTCGGCCGCCTTAGACGATGTGTCTACTTGTGATGACGAAGGTGGAGAAAATGAACCTAGCTATATCAAACAAGCCATTCAAGAAACGGAAGACTTCATAAATATTGTTTTAGCTGTGTCTGTTCATTTGTAGGGAGGAATATACATCAACATTCCTTATTTCTCCATATAAATAGTTGGACACTTGGAATTTTACAATAATGAAATAAACAAAAAAACTACTATTCCTAATATTGATATTACTATATCTGTTTTGATCATTGTTATTCCTCGACACACTATTATTTTTTTTTGTTATTCCTCTAAACAGACTGCGTGTAACGATCCAAAATTTTCCACAAGTTTTATATTGAATTGTTGAAAATTTATGATATTTATTTTTTTAGAGACTAAATGTATTTGGGAATATATGCGTGCAAAGAAATAAAATTATAATTTAGTATTTGAGGTTTAATATGCACTCAGTATAAAGTTTTGGGGAGTAAAAGTGTAACAAAGAGAAGATCAAGGACTAGATAAATAGTTACTCTAAAGGCCAATTAACCTTAATTGTAGATCTTTAGTAAAATATCTAGATATCAATCGCTGACATTCTTCCCCTTTCTATAAATACGTCTCGGTAATAGAGAAAGAAGTAGGAGTATCAGTTAAAGTTAAGTCAGGATACTCTTCCGCTGCTTCCTATACAATTAAATCAACTACTGCTGTAGTACTATCAAAGTGCTTTGGAAGCACTATGGGTCTAGCATTAAGTGTCCCGTAGTTTGGAAGTCCTATAAAAGCACTTGAGAAGTACTACGATAGTACTTTGAGAGTATTTTGGGGTATAATGCTGCAATTCTCTTTGCAAGCACTGCCGAAGTACTGCAGTATTATTCCCTGGGCTTGTAAAGTGTTGTACACTGATAGTACTTTAAAAATACTACTGAACCACTACGCAATCATTATGAATGCAGCACTCCTAAAGTACTCTACCGCACTCAATGATGTTGACATAAAAGGAAATGAATAATAAACTAATTTCAGTAGAAAATTTCTTTTGCAAATTTACTTTGATACCAGACAGCAGGTGAGTGGAGTTAATGGTTTTGGAAAGCAAAAAAAAAAAAAAAATTCATTTTTATTTAATTTCTCAACGACGAAGTTTTTCTTGAATCGATTTACTGATAAAATTGTATTTATTATTTTTACGCCAATGATTATTTATGCTGATTGATCATCGATTCTCATGAAATTTCATGTTATTTTAAGTATCAATGATTTTCAAGAAATTTCATTGCACAGTCAGTTGTTAAAGGTAATTTCATGAATTAATAAAGTACGCTAGCCTTAATTCAGCAAATTTTCTTTGGTTAATGAATGAATGAATGAATGTTATACCAGGCTTTCATGGAATTTCATAGAATGAATGACAACTGATCATGTTTATATGAATGGAAGTGATTCAGATCCATAGGATCTACCATATCAATTCAATGTTCATATGAATGAATGAGCTCACTGATCATGTTAATTATGAGCCTGAATGTTGGCCGATCACATATCACAGATCATGTTTTTACTGATATGGATGCTAATGGCGTACTAAATTAATGTTTTATCACTAAATCAAAGTATTAAATAATTTATCATGAAGTAAAGTACTAAATATTTCTATCATGGTATCAAGTATTAAATGAATTATCAAGAAATCAAGTACTCTGCTTTTATGCTAAAGATCAAGCTGCTCAATGTTTTCTGTTATAGATTATGCATCTTATCTTTTGAAGATCATCATTTTTTAGTACAGCGATGGAATTTCATAACTTTTCAAGTGAGTATGTGGCACACGGGCACCTCCACTCACTGATTATTATATATTCATATTCCTCTTTTTCCATTTTATTAAGGAAAATAGAACGAGAACACCTAATGATATGTCTGGATGTTGGATTATTCAGATCGCTTCGAGATGCGGTGGGTTAGACCATGAAACACCTAGTTATATTCTTAGGAAAGGAGTATCATCCGAGTTGAAACATATGTATTACTTACAAACTTAACTTTTGAACAGAGTTTATACCAACTAGAATACAATCAAATATCGGTGTTCACATGTTACTACAATAGTATGACATGAAATATGAATATAATGGTTGGACGCCTCATCCTCAATTTCTTTTGACATTTTTATGCATTGGAGCAATGAAATTATATTGACTTTAGACATTCACTGTACCAAAATAATCTACAAAGCATATCATTATATCAAAGTTTTATTGTCATAAAATATGTTTATTCTATAAGTTTATTTTTTATTCCTCTAGTTTGAAAGATTTAGGCCTTTGAAAAAATCCACGTGTTTATCGATGTTACTGTGACCATTTTAGAAAACAATATATTGAGCATTTCACTTTATGACAACCAACATCCAATTCCGTAAATTATTTTTAAGTTTATTACATTATATTTCTGTCAATCAGAAAGGGGTTAAAACAAAACATTTGAATCAAAGTTACTAAATATGTTTCTGACAACTTTATTTATTTATTTATTATATTTCTGTTTACTATGTGTTGAATTAATAAATGGAAAAATGTAAATATTAAATGAATGAAAAGAAAAGGAGGTCGCTACACCACGTGTCACTAATTCTGTTAATTTTGTAAGGATTATCAGTATTTTTGCAATTTATGACTTTATTACTTTTCTTCTATTGCTTATATTTACATAATAGGAATCAACGGTTACATAAAAAAATATATGAGTTCACGTCATTTATCTTGGTTAAAATGGCCTCTATTTGGAAAAATTACTACTCCCTTCGTCCCAAAAAGATAGTCTGGTAGGTAATTTTATGTAGATTAAATATTAATAGGTAACTAGTATATTACCCGTGCGTTGCACCAGACACAAAAAGCCATTTTTATATAAAACAATGTTTTTACCTATTAATTAAAAACACTCACAAATAGTTGCGTAGCCAATAAATAATTTAAAGGATAGCCGAAACTTGACAATCCTATTCAAAACACTAACCTTTTTTTTTAATAATTTTATGAAAGTCAAAAAGGTTTTTTTTTCAAAAACAACAATGGCCGAGGATCGTGGTGGTCACTCACCAAACATCTAGCAGAATTATCCCGCTAAACACACTTTTTTTTTTTTTGAGAAAGCACTAAACACACACTTAAACGAGTGATAATTAGACAGTTTATAAGTTGTCTGATTATTACCTACCACGTGTGTCTGGCGTTATAATCCACCAGACACCTAGTAGGTGGAGAAAGTCTGCAAAGTAAGAAGAATTCGCATGCACACAATGTTCAGCAAATTAGGAGTCCAAAAAAATCGAAAAAAGAAAAATAAAAATCTACAATGGACAAAATGAGGAAAAAAGGAAAAGAAAAGTCGAACAAAAACAACCACCATCCCTGACACGCACTCTCACACCAAAACCATTTTGTTTCTTTTTTTATTTCCCAAAACCACTTTCTTGTATATTCATTAAAAATAAAAAAATAAAAAAAAGAAAGAAAAAGGCAAATCGGCTCAATCAACAATAGAACCATAAGATCTACGTCTTTGTTATGATTGGACCATTAGAAAATGAACGTAAAATCTAATGACTAAAAAAGTTCAACTCTTCAAGATCTCCTTCTCCGATTTCACTGTCTCTCGATCCATGCAGCAATGGCCTAGGTTAACCACTTTGAGATCCCCTTTCCTGCGTTTTTTTCACTATAGAAAAAAATACAAAAATTCTAGGAAGAAATAAAAAAAGACATTAATAGGTGACATTCTTATGTGACATACTTACATTAGATGATGAAAAAGTAGTCATGTAATCATCACTCAATGGATGTGTACCACATAAGAAATGTTACTCATTAATGTCCCTTTTTCATGTTTATCTAGAATTGCTCAAAAAAATATAAATTGTTTTCAAACATGCAAATTTTGAGTTCTCTGCAAATGGAATTTCAAGTTCTATCTGATTCTTCATTTTTTTTTTTGGTAACAATATTATTTTCTATATAAAGCGCGATTATTATCTATATACACTGCAATTAGTTTGAGAATAAAAGATGCCCTTTAATTATTGATTATTTTTGTTGCCTAATGTGTTACTCAAATTAGTTTTCATGATTTGCTATATGTAAATGCCGAGCAATATAAAACCCCAGCACATTATTCGTTATATAAAATAATAATAATAATGTCTGGAAGGTGCATAATGAAAGGGACACTATTTAGTTAATGAAGAAAGAAGCCTAAACACCAATTGAGTAAACAGTTTATTCACTTCGCTTTACAGTAGATTAACAGTCATAGCTATGTCAAAGTAGAGAAAAAATTACATTAAACATGTTGTTTAAGAGATAATCATGTAGTTTAAGACCTAAATACAATGAAAATTAATACCCAGATTTGATATGCTTTTGTATTGGCTTTATGTTGGCCGAAAATCACATAGGTTTCCTCTATAAACTACAGCAAAAACACATTGTAAAAAATAAAAAATAAAACCACATATAATGTGTAATAAATAAATAAGAGATTAGGAAAAAAAGCCTCACGAAACTGAATTTTGGTATTTACAGTTACACGTGCACTAGACTGGTCATCATTTGTGGCTATGGGAAAGAAGAAAAAAAACACATGAAGCAGGTGTGTATAATAATGGAGGAAAGCAAAATGACAACCAATCTATTTACGTACTTTATATGTGCATAACGCAGGAAAACAAAAGATCACACACATGGTTTTTGATTTCAAAAAATTGAAACAGTACTTTCATGATTCTATTCCCCAATCATATAGTTACTACTCGATAATATGTTCAAAAGTAGAAATAGTACCTTTAGCAAATAAGCCCACTCGTCAAATTATATTGTGTATGCAATGCACCAAGTTCTCTACGAATTTGCTTCAATCTGGAACAACTGCACCCCTCCTAAAGTTTTATGCCCAATTTTAGAATGAAGATTGATCAAAAGGTGCAGCTTCAAACGTGCGAAACAACGGAATTAGATGGCTAGTAAATGCAAGCATCCCTTCAGCTTCTCAAGGCAATTTCCAATGGGCATTTTCTGCTGTTACGGTACCCAAAGAGAGATGTAGCCCAGGTGTTACCTTTGGCTGAATACCTAAGAAATTGTTTTTGTACTTCCAATTATATTTGTCATCTCCAATGTGTATTTTAATCTAGATTCAGCCCATTTATAGCAGATCATAGGAAACGGGGGGAAAAATCAAATCAGAACAAATGAAATTCCAGATTTGGCAATTGAATTTTTCCCGCCCAAATAATAAAGGAAACTATTCGTCTTTTATAATATATTGATATATATAGATATAGATATAGACGAGGTCATAACATTTAATTTTATGTTATTTTTCTATATATACCGTTGTGTCATTAATTGTTTGAAATATTTTCAACGCATAGGTAGCTGAATAACAATAATTAGCTAGGAGCACATATGGAAATGTAATATTAAATACATGTTTAATATGGCAAGCGGCCTATCTTTTTAAGACGGACAAAAATAGAAGAATAATGCTATCATAGACTGAGTGGCACACGTCTGATTCAAGCTTAAGTGGGTAAAGCCATGAGTACTTAGTGTAGTAGTCGACAAATATGACAGTAGCTAAAATTGTCATGTGAGGTCCCCCAACATCAGAATATACAACTTGAAAGGGTTTAACACAACTTATTGAAAAATTATGAAAAGCAAGTTTGTGACTTTTATTGCAGCGGCATGAGTCACACATATTTTTTGAGATTGCAACAGAAATATTTTGCTAGGATAGAATTTGCTTTTATATCTTAGAAGAGGGATGACCAAGACGTCTGTGCCACAGAGAGGTTGAATATGCTGTTGCATTGGATTGATGGCTGCTTTGTGTTGGTCTAGGCCATTTATAGAGATGGTACTTACTCCAGCCTTTCACCAAGGATGCCTCGCTGGTTAAATCCTTCACAAGAAAGAAGTCAGGAAAAAATTCAATAGAGGTGTTATTCTGGTTAGAAAATTGGTATATAGAAATTAAATTCTTCTTAATCATGGGCGCGCACAGAACATTGTTAAGTTTAAAGGAATTAGAAGGAGAGTAATTGTTAGAAAATAATGCTGAAATAGTTAAGTTCTTTTACTTTGTCAAATTATTGTTTTGTTTAGTTGCACTATTTTAGGAACGTGATTAGGTTTGTGATTATAGGAACGTGATTGTGTTGGTTGTGATAGTGCCTATTGTTTAGGATTTCAGTTCCTGTATTCTCTGCCTGTTGCCTTTAAATTCTGTTTTTGAGCTGAATAAAATATATCTCTTCCAGCCAAATATTGGAGTGCCTATAACGTGTTTGTTAAAAGTTCTCTTGTT